>JAXQQM020067058.1:0-70358 GCA_034641835.2 Pinus albicaulis | reverse complement strand
TTGCTAAGGTTTTGCAAATGGGGTAGCAAGCCAAGTGGGCTTGATTGTGGAGAAAACTCCACAGTTAAGTGCGCTTGAGCCAGAGGAGTTCTGGGATGGGTGACCTCCTGGAAAGTCTTGGTTACTGGGTGCAAGCACCGGAAGTGATGATTGATGCTATGTGATTCATTTCACCAGTTTCAATCCCACTTCTTCACCTGTGAGCATCACCGTGCAATGAGTGCTAAGTGGATTATTCAAAATCAACACAAATTAGTCGATTCGACTTCTTGCTCATGAAAATGGTGATACATGAATGACTTACTTAACACGGTTGAATCCCAAAAATGATATATAATATAATGCTACTTGGAAACCCCTCATACTTAAAATACAAAGAGTAAAGGGATCTCTTCTTGAATGATTCATGAGGCACAATAATTACTTGGAGTTTTGCAAATGGGAGTAGCAAGCTAAGCGGACTTGATTGTGGGGAAGGAATACTTCACGGTTAAGCGTGCTTGTTGAGCCACCGGAGTTCTGGGATGGGTGACCTCAGGAAGTCTTGTTATAGGTGCAAGCCCCGGGAAGTGATGATTGATCTTTGTGTGATTCATTTCACTAGTTTCAATCCCACTTCTTCACCCCTGTGAGCATCACCCAGTTGCAATGAGTGGTAAGTGGATTATTGAAAAATCATGAGAAATTAGTCGGTTACGACTACCTCTAATGGAAATGGTCATAGATGAATGACAAAATTAACGCAGTTGAATCTCAAAAATGATATCTAATATACTGCACTATAGAAACCCCTCATACTTAAAATACTAAGAGTAAAGGGATCTCTTCTTGAATGGTTCATGAGGCACAATAGTTGCTAAGTTTTTGCAAATGGGGTAGCAAGCTAAGTGGGCTTGATTGTGGGGAAAACTCCACTGTTAAGCGCGCCTTAGCCAGAGGAATTCTGGGATGGGTGACCTCCCGGGAAGTCCTGGTTACCAGGTGCAAGCCTCGAAAGTGATGATTGACGCTGTGTGATTCATTTCACTAGTTTCAATCCCACTTCTTCACCCCTGTGAGCATCACCCGATGCAATGAGTGAAGTGGATTATTCAAAAATCATGAGAAATTGGTGAGTTACAACTACCTCCCATGAAAATGGTCATAGGTGAATGACTTACTTAACGCAGTTGAATCCCAAAAATGATATATAATATAATGCACTGCGGAAACCCCTCATACTCAAAATAGAAAGAGTAAAGGGATCTCTTATCGAATGATTCATGAGGCACAATACTTGCTAAGGTTTTGAAAATGGGGTAGCAAGCTAAGTGGGCTTGATTGTGGGGAAAAATCCACAGTTAAGCGCGCTTGAGCTAGAGGAGTTATAGGATGGGTGACCTCCGGAAGTCTGGATGCCCAAGTGCAAGCCGGGTGATGATTGATCTTGTGTGGTTGGAACTCTGCTAGTTTCAATCCACTTCTTCACCCCTGTGAGCATCACCCGATGCAATGAGTGCTAAGTGGATTATTCAAAAATCATGAGAAATTAGTCAGTTACGACTTCCTCTCATGAAAATGGTCATACATGAATGACTTACTTAACGCAGTTGAATCCCAAAAATGATATATAATTTCAAGTAGCCGCCCTAGCCTAGCTTGTGATGGCCCTTTTTCTCAATCCTAGCTTTGGTTGCCTTTGAGTTGTCAGGCAACCTAGCATAAACAAAATTGAAGTCAGATATGACGTAGCACACTTTTATTTTAGACATAGAGAAAATTAAAGCTATTGAATTAAAGTTGTAATTTACCTTGCGGGTCCAGTTGGCATTTTTCCTTCTTTCTTTGCCCTTTTCTCTTTTCCGTCATGGATGAGTGCTCTCCACTCACTCTCTGAAACTGCGAGAGGACGCTCATATCTAGGGTTAAATTGCAATTGCGTCCTATAGGTGTCCCTGGTATATTTCAAATATTTGTCGGCTACCTGAGCCACCACTTTTCTGTCAAATGTGCCAACCCCAAAAAGGGCTTCTAGATAATCTAGAAGTTATTTTTTCAGGTTGGAATTCTAGGAATTCCACCCTGTACATATGGTTGGGCCAAAAATTACCAACGCACGGCTCTCCAGAATCCTGTAGAACTCATTGTTTCCTACACAGAATAAAACCAAAAGAAAAAGAAGATATTATCATTAATTTAAAAATAAAAATCATGATAAATATGTTTTAGATAAAGTACATGAAATAGTTAAAATATTAAAATTTACCTGGGAGTTGTAAATGCTTTATAGGGACACCTTCATCATTCACCAACAACGTGCCATTAATGGTCCCTGTGGAGCTGACATGTGTAGCTCCAGGAAATGTGTTACACCATTTTTTGGTCATCTAACCTATTATCATTAGATGGACCCAAGTACACCATGTAAGACCAGTTTTACCCTAAGTAAAACTGCTTTCACTATGTTAAAACAGGAAACCCCAAAAGGAAGTATTAAACAAACCCATATTTGTTTGATTTTCCTCATGGAATAATTAATTAAACCATAATTTAATTATTATTCCCAGTCATGTTTAACCCAAAATCAAAGAAATTAATTAGATAAACCTTTATTTATCTTATTATTTTCTAGGAATAATCATTTAAACCTTTTTTAGATGATATTCCTTGTTAGATATGACCAAATAACCCATAAATAATTAAATAAATCATTATTTATTTAATTATCTTTCAACCACTTCCTTAAGTAATTAAATAAATCATTATTTATTTGATTATCCTCTAACCGCTTCCTTAAAAAGATAAATAAATCATTTATTTATTTATTTTTGACAAATTAAGGGATTTGACCCAAGTCAAATACCTTTTCCCTCCAACAAATATAATAAAATATTCCATAAAAAGTGGATCTAGATCGGGTTAACCCATGCACCAAGATCTAGAATGACCCAATATTTTGTTATAAATAGGAGGGTTTTTCCTACCATTCCTCACCTTTTGTTGCCTATTAGATCACTCTGGATCTATACACTTGGTCACACATCTCCATCATTTGCTCCCATTGAGCTCTACTCTTTGCATCGGGTTTTCTACATCAACTAGAGAGAGAAATCTTAGATCTGAAGTGCCGAGGACTTCCAAGAACCCATCCCACTGAGGGGAATCAGATACTTCTTCTGGTTTTCCTCCCAGGTGCCTCATTAATACAAAAATTCTTTCAAAAATTGTTCTTGTCTTGTCTATTGGTATATGGAGCAAACCCTTATTTTTACCGCTTAATGTCTTTCCATGCATAGATCTGGTGTTTTGCAGCTCTTTTCTTGTCTAACTAATCGCAGATCTGAAGATATTGGCAGCCACTTTTGTTGTTAGGGCTATTAGTTATGCGTAGCTAAAGTGGTCCTTTTTCGTACACTTCAACAAAGGATTCATACTAACAAAATGCAATAATGTAGTTGGCCATATCAGCCTCGTCATTGCCAACACGTTCAGCGGTTGGCTGGGTGTCTGCTTGGGCAGGGTGTGTTTCTTGGCTGTAACCTAAAGGAGTAGAAGGTGTATGAGAGGGTTGTTGGGCAATCTCATGCCCTTGTGTTGCACTACCACCAACACTGGGTTTAGCAAGTGCCAGAAAACGCTACATACAAAAGAACTTTTTGTTAGTTTAGTCAATGTAAAAATTAAAAATCAAACTATCACAATTCATCTCATGCAGAACAAAAAAAATATCCTTTTGACTTTTTATTATTACCTGATATCTTTCTAGCTGGCTTATAAGATGTTTTATCCTCTTCCTGCGACCTCCCACTTTTTCAGTGATTTTTCTGCAATTTTTCTGGGTTTTGCTGCAGCTTCTATCAGGGTCTTCCAGCCTCTGTCTCAGCCTGCCTTGACCAATTTTTGATCTGTTTTTACTCATCTAAGTGGGAACCTAGCCCCCAGGGCTTTAGTACCCTCCACTTTTTGTGGAAGAGTTTTAGCTGTTTCAGCCGTCTGTTTTTCAGAGCTTCAGCCTCCCTTTTTCCAGATATGTTACCTCCCTTTCAGATCCATTGTAATCGGCCTTTCTTCCTTTCAAATCACCTCTTGTCATTTTGTTTGGACCTCTTTTAAGGGCCCCCTCCTTGCCCCCTCCGTTTTTTGCTGATTACCCCCCTTTTTCCAGCCACCTTGCCTCTGTCTCTTGGCTGTGATCTGCACCTCTTTCTAGCAGTTTTATACTCTAGATCCCTGTCCCTTTTGACCCTAGATCTATTGGCCTCTTTTTATGTGTGTTTAGAATAGATTTTTTCCCTCTTTTAGAGTAGTTTTGAGAGACCCGCCTTCTTGGGTTAGATCGATGCATAGTTAATTGTTAAATGTTCTGTTATTTCAGCAATCTATATTGTTCTCTGCAGATTTCTTTTCAGTTACGCAGCACACTTTTTCTTGCTCTCAAAACGAAAAGGGTTTAAAAATTAAAATTAACGCACACCACACACCGACCCTAAGTGAAGAAGCGCCTGGTTAACACCGCCTGGCAAAGACTCTAAAATCAATTGTCACTGCACCTTATCTGCCCTTGACATTACTTGATTCTGTCCCTTTCTGCCCTTGTCGGTTTCCTTCTTCCTGTCATCATTGCGCCCCCAAGGCGCCTTTCCCAGAGACTTCTTGGCCTTCACCCTCAGTTTCCGGTTGATCGACCTGCTCCGCACCACCGTCGTCGAGCCAGTCCACCTTCGAGTCCGCACTCCGACTCCTCTCCTGATTCATCGGGTCCTCCTTCTCCTCCCGGTTCTCCCCCTGTCACCTTCACTATGTCTGGTCCAGGGCCTAACGCTAGCGATTCTCCCGGCCCTAATGCCAGCCCTACTACTAGCGGAACCGCCACAGGAACTACCCCGACCACCCCTGTGCTGCCGTACATTGCAGGCCTCAGCCTCCCCGATTTCCATCAGTTGATCAATGACCCCATTCACCACAATGCTAATTGGCCTGCTATGCCAACCAAGCTCCCCTCCGACATCCCTAAGTTTGAGGGCCTTAATGGAGAAGATCCAACCAATCATGTCTGATCTTTCCACATGTGGTGTTCCTCTAATTCCATTACCGATGACTCCATCCATCTTCGTTTGTTCCAACGCACGCTTACTGGCGAAGCTTCTAAATGGTATGTCGAACAAGCCACCTCTACCCATACCACCTTTGAGACTCTTGCCCAAGCCTTTTTTTCGTATTTCCAGCTCCCTCTCTGATATGATACTGGCACAGAGCTCTTGACTTCCTTCAAGCAATCCTCTTCAACACGCCTTTCCGCCCATGTTCAGGAATGGCGACGAAGACGGAGCTTATGTCGAGCCCCTCCCTTTGAAGATTGGGTTTATATGGACTGGTTCCTTCGCACACTTCCCGCTCCCATCGGCAAAGATGTCGCCTCTCACTTTCCTCAAACTGAAGAAGCCGCCCTCCAAATAGCCTTGAAATATGACCTGATCTACGCTCAATCTGGTTATGTTTATACCGTTCTTCCTAACCTCCCTAGGCCGGCTGGCGCTAATGCCCCGGGGGCATCTCATTCCACCGACGGTATCGTTGGAGCTCTTTCCCATCTGTATGCTCAGCCTCCTGTGGGCTATGGTCTCCCTCAGGGAGGGGCCAGCACCTCAAGCACTCTTCCCCCTCCCGGCAGCATGTATCCAGGATACGGCATGCCTCCTCCTTTTTCCCAACCTCCTGCTTACCTCAATGTTGCCCAACCCAACCCTTACCTTTATCCACAGCCTGGTGCGCCAGCTCCTCCAGCATATGCGCTTCCTCCTCCCTTGCCTCCTCAAAACCCGTAACAGCACTTACAGCCCCCTCCAGGGCAAGTATTTGCACAGCAGGGTGCGACTAATCCCCCTTCTTCTCAAAGAAGGCGGAGAGGCAACCAAAATAAATCTGCCCCTGGTACCCGAGGACCCAATTCTTGTGTGGACCCTAACACTGGCAACCAGCAACAGGGCATTCAGCCCAAGACGGACAGGCCGCTTCGCACAAACAAGCCATGTTCGTGTTGCGGTGTTTATGGTCATTACACCCACGATTGTCCCCTTTTACCCCAGATGCGGAAGATGTGGGAGTCTCAAGCCACATTTCGCGGACAACACGCCTCCCCTCATGCTCCTCCTAATGTGGCCACTACCCAGCCAGTTGTGTTTACAGATCCTTTCCCTCAGCAAGGATTCGTGGCTACCCAACCGCCCGACAGCCAGGTAGCCACCCCCCCTTCCCTTTCTGGTTCCTCTGATTACCAGATCCTCATGATGCACTCCGATCCTAACCCGCCCGTCGATCTTCACCTTCAAACTCGGTCTCGTCAGTACCCCAAGCCTCCTGCTCAGTCTGCCCCCGAGCCTCCTTCTTCAGGTTCTATAGAGCCTCTTTCGACATCCAGCGGCCCTTTACATATCGCTCAACCCAAATTTGAGGTCCATACCAAGATTCCTAAGGGACCATTATGTCGAAATGCTGCTTTTGGTCGAGCTTCTCATTCGTATAGTATAGTAGACGATTTGGCGCAATCCCCTGCTACCATTTCCACACTGGAACTCCTCCAGTCGTACCCTTCCCAAAAGAAGGCTCTACTATCTGCCGTGGGCGCTGTAGATCCTTCTGATGACCAAATGATTGTTTTCGACGCCACTCAATCGGACCATCCTCCTCTCCCTCCTTCCGTCGCCTTCCAAATCCCAGTCAAAATCCGGAATGCCAATGTGTCCCGATGTATCATTGATGAGGGGGGATCCACCTGCGTGATGTCCGCTTCGGTTTGGAAGTAACTCGAATCCCATGAACTGGCCCCTTCCACAATCACCCTTCGAGCGTGGGACGGTCATGCCTCCCAGCCCATTGGCCTGTTTCGTAATTTTCCTATCACCCTCGCCGGTAAGACTGTTTGCGTTGACGTTGAATTCATCGACGCCCCGCTAGATTACAACATTCTATTGGGGCGAAGCTACACCTATGCTATGTCTGTTGTCCCATCCGCGGTCTTTCGCAAGATGTCTTTACCCCATAATGGAAAGATAGTCACCATTGACCAGTTGACATATCATGAGCCAAAATCTCAGACCTCCCCTGAGACAACTATCTCTTCTGTAGCCAACAAGCAAACTGTTGATTCCTTGACCAGTGTCTCCCCCGGCGTTTACAAAGACTCCTCCCTGCTTGGAACTTTCCCTATCCTTCCCCCCCCTCCTGTCACCGATCCCAGCTCCTCGAATGTTTGCATGATGCAATCGTCTCAGGCTGCCCGTAAGCGGCCTGCCTCGGCTAGTCAGCAACCTCCTCCTCACCCTCCGCAACCCGCTCCTAGCCATTCATCTCAGCTAGCTGGACCTCCTCCTTCTGGCCCTACCCCTACAGCTGGTATCCTTGAACCCCTTTATCCTCCTGGATCGATTCCTCCTGGCCTTAACCATCTCGAAGCCGTCCCTCCTGGTCATTACCCTGCTGGGCAGATCCCCTTCCTAGCTCCCCCTCCCGGAGTATATTCTGTCCCCGTCATGGCCACCCTCTCTCTCCCTAACTTGACCCAGGGCATACCGGTCTGGTACCTTGATCCCCCAGCCGCCACCACTCCTGGTCATCCCAAGCCCTATATGGCTTTGACACCGGTTCAACCGGTCCCCCTAGCTTCCTCTGTTGCCTCTGTGCCCCCAGCACCTCCACAGGACCCTTCTCCTGTCGTGACGGCACCCAGGAAGAAAGGCAAAGCCCGCAAGGGGGCACCCAAAGACAAGACTACCACGACTGACACGGCCCCTCCGCCGCCCGCGAAGCCTTGCGCTTTATGTGATGTCATCGGTCATGCCACCCATGCTTGTCCCGAGTTGCCCCGTATTCAGCCCATGTTTAAAGTCGTGTTCCCTGAGTCTATGGTCCCTGAAGCGCCCATTCCTTCTTCGTCCGTAACCAAGAACCCAAAGACTCTCCGCACCAACGAGCCCTGTGCTTTGTGTGGTGTTCATGGCCATTACTCCCACCATTGTCCTCACCTGACGCACTACCGCGCCTCTTTAGAGGTAATCCGAGAGTATGAGGTTGAACAAAATCAATCCGCCTCTCCTATCCTCGCGCAGTACGCTTCAGGTCAGCCTGAGGATCCCCCCGCTCCCATCGACATTCCCCCCCCTGATGTTCAGATGACGGAGTCTAATGTAACCATTCTTTACCTATCCTCCTCTGCGCGACACTCGGAGCCTAGCCCATCTGCATCCTCCCCTGTTGTGTCCCTTGACCACCCTTTTCCTACCCATACACGAGATCACTCCACCCATATCTCTGTTGACCTCCGCAGCCCGAGTCCTCACCATGCTTCCGATAGCCCTCATATACCATCCTGTATGAGTCATGGTAATCCTGCCCCTTGCACTCCCTCCTGCGGTTGCCGCCCGATGACTTCTGTACACTCACGCTACCGTCATTACCTTTCCTCCCCTCATTTGTTGTCTTGTCACACCATTCTACAGGACCCCCCGTCCACACCCTTTATCGGTTACGCCGATGGTGCAAGTCGCTACTCCAGGAATCTAGCCTCGGCAGGTTGGGCCATCTTCACCGCCTTGCATGCCCTTGTTCTTTCTAACGTGGTATGCATTGGTTCAGCCACCAACAATCAGGCCGAATATGATGCAGTGCGTGGTCTCTTAGTCGATGCCCTCTTTCATCGCATCCTCCATCTGCACGTTCGTTTGGATTCCCTGCTTCTTGTAATGCAACTAAATGGTGTTTATCATGTGCATAATCCTGTGCTGTTTAGACGCTACTTACGAGTGAAAATCTTGATTCGTGCATTTGAAACCATAACTTTCGACCATGTACCTCGAGAACAGAATCACTATGTAGATAGTATTGCAAACCATGTTCTAGATTGGCATTTATCACACACATTTCATACAAGACAATAACATTAATAACCATCAAAAAAACGATGCATATCCATAATATGTGTCGCAAAACATGTGTTTAGAGTCCATCTACTCAGATACATACGACATGCCCACAGCATGTTACAAAACAAAACCCAAAATTGGGGGCACCACCTGCCCCTACATACATCATAGGGGGCACCACAAGCCCCACCCCTAATCACTATCTGGAGGCTCCCGGGCCAATGGCTCTTCCCCTGCATCATGTAGATCGTGCATAGCCTGACCGGCCATCGCCATGCGCCGCATGACACCTCGCCACTCCGAGGGTAGACCAACACATGGCTCTATGAACTGGTCGTCTAAGTCCTGCCACCCGAGCTCTGATACTCCGGACAAAAACCTTTCGCATCTACGGCAGATGTCCTCCAGCAGGGCAGCTGCATCCTCATTCTGCGCCGCTCTCGACCCACTTGGACCTATAGCTTCAGACGCTGCCGGTCGTCCCATATATCCGGCCGGTTTTACTGGTTCTATATCTGCATACCAAAAGTACATGAATCAGTACCATCAATTACTATTCAAACACTTTACCATGCCCACACAAGAATAGCAATCTGTCACTTACCATCGGGCCCCCAGACTCGACCAGGCGGAAGTGGCAGATCCGGATCTCCACAGTAGCTCATCCCACTATAGGGATAGTCGTCTATGTACAATGGCATCTGATCCCAATGGGCAAAAAACTCCGGTCGAAACACTCGCCCGACCGCCCCTCCTCCTCCTCTGCACAGTAGCCGTCCCCAACGACGCAACCTGGGCTCTCTCGGGCCCCCATCTGGAAGCTGTACACGAGGCCTCAAGGTCGGGATCTTCTCAAAGAAGAAGGCACACAACAAAGTCCCATATGAGCAGTCATGGTTTACCTGCCGCCTGCATAGTGACAACTGTCGCTTTAGTGACACCAACATCATTTGGGCCCACCCATAGTAGGTCCCACCCAACACACTTTCCACTATCATCATCTGCCCCCCAATGATGTGATGGAACACCTGGATGCCCAGGATTCGGAGCACAGCTGCGGCCACTGCACGGGTTTCTAGCCTCTCTAGATCCCCGATTGGTATTCGAGTCGCCTTGACTTGGAGACCCTGTCGACAATGACGTTCCACGAACTCCATGATATGCCGCCCCCGCGGCAACACTGGCTGTGTGTTTCCCACCATCCCTAGTGGCGGGAGACCAGTCAGGAAGTACACGTCCTGGACCGTCAATTCGATCCTGTGCCCCTGCACTACAAAGATCTCTTGATATGGATCCCAGTAACTGATAATCCAGGCTAGTAACGGTTCCCCTACTCTCATCAAAGGGTTCTCCAAAAACTTGAGAACCCCAAATCTGGCCAATACACGGCGGATGCCCTGATCCGCCTGGATCTCTGTCCGTAGTGTCCCTAGATCTCTCTCTCTCCAGTTGACCCGTAACTCTGCCATACCTGCACAAACACATCATTTTTGTCAGCGTACAGATCGGGAAAACCATAACCAACCACCAAAACCCAACTTCTAGCCATAAAATAGCACCAAAACCCCCTCATCTCCCAGGTCGTAGTTTTCTGCTCTTTTCTGGACCAGGTCGCACTTTTTGCCCTGATACCTGCATCATAGGTCGCACTTTTTGCCCCAAAAAGTGTGACCCGGCCGTAGAGATGAAGGAGGGGCTGTTCCTGGATTTCTGGGCCCTAAATTGAAAATGTAATCCATCAAAATGCAAGAGAAAAGTTAGACCTCTTACCTGCAACTGACAGATCGCAATTCCAACGGTCGGTTTGTCCGCTACGTTCGCCGCAATATTTAGGGCCTTCTCTCCTCTCTACATTCACCACAGCAACAATAGCAAATGAGTGATTTTGGAGGGAAAACTGCCTTATTAAAATAGAACCCCTGTTTCTTCTTTCGACTGTTGTGACCGCACCGTAGACCCGTTTGACGAACTGTCTACACCGTTGGAAAGCTCTCACCGAGCCCTCAAATGGGTATCTGTGAGTGTTTTGAGATCTGATACTCCACCAGGACACATTTTTTTCCAAGAAGGGTCACTTCACCCCTCCTCAAAATCGAATTTCCTCACTTACGACACTTGTACTTGGGGCACCATCTTGCCCCCTTACTTGTCCTTGTTCGTGTCGATTTTCATCATGAGTTCCCATCATGTACTCATGTTTCCACGGCTCCCCATTGGGGCCTTTACTGTGTGGCAGCACCATCGAGTCGCCCTTGTTTAGAGCATCCAAGTTGAGTCATCATTCCCTCCATGGAGTCTATCCCAAGTCCCTTTGTACCCCACTATAGCCCTCCATCCGTCCTCGCTTTGTCTCTCTCTTGTGTCGCACATTATGACCTTCAGTTCCACTGTCCCCCATCCCTGATGATGTTGTGTCAGTCGCTGCCATGTCATTCATGCCCTTTATGCTCTAGCAAGGGAAGTCGTCCATTCGCTACTCAGTCCTTTCCAATTCACTATCATCATTAGTGTCAGTCTGTCCGTCGCTCTACTCTTTTCTCTCGTGCCTTAGTTGAGGGTCTCTCATTACCTCAACTATGGCGGACCTCCTTCTGTCGACATCAGCTCATTTATTCCAGAAGCCAGGTCTAGAGGGCGGTGTACCTTGGTTCCAGCTTCCACTCTTGTTCGGTGCCTCGGATCAGGCAAAGGGATATCTCCTTTACCTTTGGCTTGATTGTTTCTCCAACTCCTTCAGCATGATTGAGATTCGTATACTTGATGGTCCAGTGATCCAGCAGCAGCTCTTGATGATTCCCGGGTGTGTGTGAGATGTTTCAACCCTCATGAGGGGGTGGCCCTGCAGGTAGCCCCCCACATGCCCGGATGGCCTCTTCTTTGCAGCATTCGATGAAGCTCCAGATATTTGATGATGTTGCCCAGAAGCCACTTGCAGCGCCTCTTCGATTTGCATGTATCAGTCAGATTTTGTGAGCCCTTCCCCATTTACAGGGGGCATTTGGGTTGTATTTGTATCTCATGTACTCAGATATTATTGTACAAGTCCTGGCTGTTATCCCAGGCACATCATGTATGTGGGATTCCTCATTGTATTTTTTATCTGGCTCATGATTATGCCAGTTGTACTTTATGGTTCGGTCTCTTGTTTACTGGACACACTATTCTTTTGTACTTTGTCTCGGCGGGCATAGGTATGCCTCCCCCGCCGCCTTCAGCACAGGTACCCTCTCATAAAAAGAGGCTTGTTGCACCTGCGAGTCTCGTCCTCTCAGGGTCTAGTCCTTCAGCACACTATCTACCTTACATTTCTCTCTCTGACATCCCTTTTGTTGTCTAGTGATTGTGTTCTTATAACGTACTTCGGTCATACGATTTTCTCCTGACACTCGCACGCTGGGGGGCAATCTGTTACACCATTTTTTGGTCATCTAACCTATTATCATTAGATGGACCCAAGTACACCATGTAAGACCAGTTTTACCCTAAGTAAAACTGCTTTCACTATGTTAAAACATGAAACCCCAAAAGGAAATATTAAACAAACCTATATTTGTTTGATTTTCCTCATGGAATAATTAATTAAACCATAATTTAATTATTATTCCCAGTCATGTTTAACCCAAAATCAAAGAAATTAATTAGATAAACCTTTATTTATCTTATTATTTTCTAGGAATAATCATTTAAACCTTTTTTAGATTATATTCCTTGTTAAATATGACCAAATCACCCATAAATAATTAAATAAATCATTAGTTATTTAATTATCTTTCAACCACTTCCTTAAATAATTGAATGAATCATTATTTATTTGATTATCTTCTAACCGCTTCCTTAAAAAGATAAATAAATCATTTATTTATTTATTTTTGACAAATTAAGGGATTTGACCCAAGTCAAATACCTTTTCCCTCCAACAAATATAATAAAATATTCCATAAAAAGTGGATCTAGATCCGGTTAACCCATGCACCAAGATCTAGAATGACCCAATATTTTGTTATAAATAGGAGGGTTTTTCCTACCATTCCTCACCTTTTGTTGCCTATTAGATCACTCTGGATCTATACACTTGGTCACACATCTCCATCATTTGCTCCCATTGAGCTCTACTCTTTGCATTGGGTTTTCTACATCAACTAAAGAGAGAAATCTTAGATCTGAAGTGCTGAGGACTTCCAAGAACCCATCCCACCGAGGGGAATTGGATACTCCTTCTAGTTTTCCTCACAGGTGCCCCATTAATACAAAAATTCTTTCAAAAAATTGTTCTTGTCTTGTCTATTGGTATATGGAGCAAACCCTTGTTTTTACTGCTTAATGTCTTTCCATACATAGATCTGGTATTTTGCAACTCTTTTCTTGTCTAACTAACCGCAGATCTGAAGATATTGGCAGCCACTTTTGTTGTTAGGGCTATTAGTTATGCGTAGCTAAAGTGGTCCTTTTTCGTACACTTCGACAAAGGATTCATACTAACATCTCTCATCAAGAGAATTTCAATACCATCATTGAAATATTCATTGAATGGTTATACATCATATAGTAAACACTGAAAATAGAACAAGTATATGCATCTTGATGTGACTTCTTTAAAAATAGAGTTTTTGATTTCTTCTCTAAGGAAAAAATTGTAAATTTCATGACCAAGATCACTAATGGACATGAAACTACATGGGATACTAAAGTTCCAGATTGACTTTAGTAATAGTCTTCATACGGTTTGTATTCAGGTACAATTTTCATAGGATTTATGAATTCAAAAACACACCTTCCTTGGTTTGCCAAGATAAATTATCCTCAAACTTACAATAAAGCAAAAAAAATTCCAAGAAATAATCTAGGGAATATTAATTTTGAAAACAACCATCCATAAGACAATTACAATTTGAAAAAAATCTTAAGATTGAAAAAGTGACATATAACAATATCTTCTCTTGTTATTTTTTCAAGTAAAAACAATAATTCAATAGCCATATCATCACTCCTTTTAAATTAAGGCTTCATACAATTCAAAAAGAAAAATGAGCTTAAAAAGAAACCATCCATAGAGACTAAACACTAACACTAGAACAAGTATATGCATCTCGATGTGACTTCTTCAAAAAAAAAAAAAATATTTCTTCGCTAAGGATAGAATTGTAAATTTCATGACCCATATCACTAATGGAAATTAAACTACATTGGATACTCAAGTTCTAGATTTACATTAGGAATAGTGTTCATACAGCCTTTATTGAGGTATATTTTTCATAGGATTTACGAATTCAAAAATAGGACTTCCTTGGTTTTCCAAGATAAATTATCATCAAACTTATAATAAAACAAAATAAAATGCAAGAAATAATCTAGGGAATATCATTTTTGAGAACAACCATCCATAGGACATTTAAAATATGAAAAAACTCTTTAAGATTGCAAAAGTCACATTACTTCCTCTAGATTGCAAAGGTGATATATAGACATATCTTCTCTTGTTATTTTTTCAAGTAACAATGATAATGCAATAGCCATATCATCACTACTTTTAAATTAAGGCTTCATGAAATTCAAAAATGGAAATGAGCTTTAAAAAAAACCATCCACTGACAGTAAACATTGAGACTAGAACAAGTATATGCATCTGGATGTGACTTCTTTAAAAAAAGAACCTTTAATTTCTTCTCTGAGGAAAGAATTGTGAAGTTCATGACCCGAATCACTAATGGACATGAAACTACATGGGATAGTGAAGTTCCAGATTGATTTTAGGAATAGTGTTCATATGGATTGTATTAAGGTACAATTTTAATAGGATTTACGAATTCAAAAACAGGCCTGCCCCAGTTTGCTAATATAAACTCTCATCAAACTTATAATAAAACAGAAACAAATGCAAGAAAGAACCTATGTAATATCATTTAAAAAAAAAACCATCCATAAAAAAATTACATTCTGAAAAAACTCTTTAATATTGCAAAAGTGACATATACTACTTCTAGATTGCAAAAGTCACATATAGTCGTATCTTCTCTTGTTAGTTTTTTAAGTAACAACGATAATGAAATATCTATATCATCACTTCTTTTAAATTAAGGCTTCATATAATTCAAAAAAATTAAATGAGATTTAAAAACAACCATCCATGGACAGTAAACATTATTCTTACTTTTGGTTATACTGATATTGTGATTCAAGTGGAACAACTAGGAGAGTAGTCCAACCGGTGTGAAAAAATGTAGTCCCTATAACGTTAGCAAGTATAAAAAAAAATAAAACTTATCTTATAGTTTTGAGATATGTAGAGATTTATATGAAGCAACCTAATTATGCTATTTATGTAGTTATAACTATTTTTATTACCAATATCAACTTATGGAAATGCTAGTCTTACTATATCTTAAAATTGAATTGATATCCCCAATGATAGGGGGATTATGTATCTGACCTGATCTCAAAATTTTGTTATGATACAAAATTGGGCAATTAATTATACGAAGTAGGAATCTGAACAACCAACTACTTGAACAGAATGAATCAATATTTCAATTTGGTTGTGCTCCACACATAAAACAAAGAAAAATTCTATTATATTGGAATACTGCCTCCTATGACACTAGAAAAAGTATATACATCTGGATGTGACTTCTTTAGAAACGTAGTTTTTGATTTATTCTCTAAGAACATAATTGTAAAGTTCATGAACCAGGTCAAACAGAGTCAGACTCCATTTGTTTTCATCCACTGTTTAAGGTATGTTAGTGTAACACCCCTAGTCTATGAGTTTTTAAAACTAGACATTTGAACTCTAATCCTAAGGGGAGTGGACCCCAAAGGACAAGTATTTTGTGAATGTAATTAAATATTTAATTTGGAGGAAATGAAGAAAAGAATTTTGTGCAGATTGATGAAAAGAAGAAATTTGAGATCACTTGCTAAATCCATGAGGATGGATGAAGGAAAATACTTCCCCACAATCTTTCAAAAATCCTTGAAAGAAATTATTTGTAATTTAGATTTTTGAGGAAAAATCTAAATTCCCCAATGATGAGGAAAATAGTTGGGAAGAGGTAAAGAAAGCTGGAAAAGCTGGGGAAAAGCATAAAACAGCTTCAAAAAAAAATCCGTAAATAGGGAAGCCTAGGCAAACAGGAAGAAAAGCATCCTGATATTCTGGACGTAGAATTAGAAACAGGCTTTGGGGAATAACAACTTAAATAAGCTGCTCTTATAAAGATTAGGGGTTGATCTGTACTAGGAGGGATCTCAGCTTGGGGGTAAATTCTGAAGATAAATGAATTCTAAGGTTGGGTGGATTGGTCATCTAATTAAGTGGTATGCACAGTTCAGTTTTAATCTTATGTTATGAATTGTAGATGTAAATTTTTATGTTGCATGGAAAGTATTGTAGATGCATGTTGTGTGTGATACTATTCCATACATTTAACAGAAACTTCAGTAGATTTATCCTTCAATTTCTGTACAGTTGTAGGAATCACATGTATGGGAAAGAATTCATCAGAATCTCTAAACCATAACTGGTTTAAATCTGAGAATACATATTTCCCAAAAGAAATTTAATGATTTAACTTTAATCTGCTTCTAGTTTAGTAATTAATTCTAGCATGTATACATAGTGAAAAGTAGCATGAGATGCATGTTACAATGGCTAAAAGTAGAATCAGATGAGTTGTAAGTTGAGTTAGAAATAAATTAGCTAAACCTGACATAAGGGCTATAGTAAATATGTCAACCATGCACAATGGAAGTAGAACAGAAACACATTTTAGTATGTAATCATCCATTTTTATTAGTCAAAATCTCATGACAAATAATTGTGTAAGTTTCCATAGTAAATTAAAAATGAGATGAATATCTAAGATTTACTATAAGAGAATTCTCAGATCACACTTATAGTTATCACGACCAAAATGGGTGAATTATATCATTATATCTATCCTGGTAGTAGAAGAAAGATAAACTTCAAACCATTAAATTACAGTGTATATATAGACACTACCAGGACATGCAATAAACTTTCTACAGAGTGGTACATAAATGAATGAGAATCAAGTCATTATGAAAAAAATAAGCTAGACCTGATTGATATATGTAACAAGATAGTTCCTCAGTTACATGCATAGAACTACTGTACAATTCTGTTTACATACAAAATATATTACTCGGGATTATTCAAACTACCCATTAACAGAAATTTGTGAACCGGACTGAAGGGTCGGCTTAATAGACTGATGAAAGAAAATTGGGAATATTATGCCAGGAGAATAAAACCATAGAATACATTCAGTTATATTAGATTAACAACAGCAGAAGCTATATTCTCTTTGAACGTGAAAATATATACATCGGTAACAAATTTAGCAGACGATACTATACTAGAAGAAGAGTTCTAGCAATTAAATATTATAGACAAAAATTTTGGAACACGACCCGTATAGATTTTAATTGACGAGGAACTACAATTACTATACATAACGTTTCCATCGAAATTCACATTGAAAAGTAGATAGAGAACTGAGTTATATACATATATGTACACATATAAATCTATATGATAGTGAAGTCGGTTCCAGAATTGAAAACAAATAGATTCTCTCCCCTCGGAGGAGAAGTCAATCAAAGTTATTACTCAAAAATTATTACAAACTTATAACCCTGATATCCAAAATTCTCCGGTAGGAGATAAGGAATTTAAATAGGGTAAACTAAATTATCGTTCCCTCTGAGGAATTTGTAAGAGGCACCAACTTGTGAGTAAGAGGGAAGTGAGATTAATAGTCGAGCTAAACGCATATCAGCCAAATGGTTAGCAGAGAATGCGATAGTCATCATATACCTGCAACGAATAAGATATAGAGTACGTGAGGGAAAATAAACAAGAATAATAATTACACCCTGAACAGGAGGTTAAACCACAAAAACGAAAACAAACATTTACAGCTTACCTGACAATGTATTCAGGGAGCTTGGGCAATGGAGACACTGGAACCAACAAATACGCCAGGCTATTAACACTTGAGAAAAATCGAAATTTAGAAATGCAGAAGAAATAGCAATGGAAATGTTATGTCACCGGAAAGCAATGAGATGGAAATACCTTCTCGAAAGAACCTTGCAACGTCTCCAAACCATGTTGAGGGAGTCAAATACGCGTGAACGCCCAGGTCATCAACGCTTACTGTAACTCACCGAAGCGAGAGAGAGCATGACATTAAGGCAAACTCAAATTTCATATACACCATCCGATAAGTACTGTAATTGAAGTGAAAGCAAAGGAGAGCTGTATAAAAAAAAAATGGTTGACTAAGTTTTAATCTATCCTAATCGTTAAACTCCAACTCTGAACTTATATACATACTGATATAATTAAAACACAGAGATAGGAGGATTGGAAGGTCGAACTGGATGAACGATATCCATTAAAAGTCGTTACCTGGGTTGAAGAGTGCGACGTCATAGTTCTCACATAGCTCCAAGAGGTCTGAGGAGCGACACATATGAACGATTCCTCTGGCGTAGTAGGAGAACAAAATGATAAAACGAACTCTGGAACAGCTCTTTGAAAAAACCTCAATACGATAGGTGAAAATGAAGTCATATGTTGAACGCAAAAGTTTTATACGCCTTTGAAACCCTAATCCCAGACAATCACCACCATACATGTGGCTAGAGATGCCCAATTCCAAGCACTGAAAGGTAGTAAGTCTCATAATTCCACAAGAATCCAAAAAGGTTAAGTCTTAATGTTCAATTTTAATGCAGCATACCATCCAACTATAATTGATATGAGAAATAAAGGGCGAAGTACTCCATATCACGTTGGAAGATTTGGCCAGTAGCATAGAACAAGAGAAAAGTAAACCGGAATTGATAACAAAACCCTAGCATACTACAAAGTGTCGTTGTGTGAAATCGAGCCATAAAGACAAGGTACGAAATCCTCAAATCAAATTGAATGGCATCGAAACTAAAAACGAGGTGGTAGCACGTCGATTTGATTTCGTGAACGATGCATAAGAGTATAAGTGTCAAGCGCCACCATAGAGTTCAGTTAGAACGATATGGTAGGGCTGCAAAGTCCGAAGAGAAAAACCCCTTACAGAATGTAGTTATATTGTTAAGAAAAATACAGTGATATTACACATACCGAGTTGGACGGTACCCTATTATATTAGGGATAGGTACAATAAGGGTGTTATTATATAAGAATTAAAGTTAAGTAGGTATGTGTGATACCTATATACATGCTGAAGTTCTAAGAAGTCAAACGACTAATATATACCTAAGAGTAGATGATCATACATATCGATATGAATTAGCACAAGAGGGTAGGGGTGATTGTAGGCCCAAGTGTATCAAAAAAAATTGTACCATACACTCAAGATGAATGTTAGGCTTTCAGAAGTACTGATAACACCCTTACAAACAGAACTTAAGGGTTGATTTAAATGTATTGAAAATAATAAAATGGAGTGTGAAAATTAAAATAAAAAGAGTAGTACAGGGATGTAACTAAACTTGCAATTGAGATGGAAGCTAGTATATATTGACTGGGGTATAGTAAGTATGTGGAAATGAAATGTGTATTAAACAACTAGAAATCTAAGTGTGATGGTATAACAATTCTGTGGGAATTATTCTTATAGGATACTGGAAAAAAAAAAAACTGTGTGGGAAAGTGAAGGGGAGTTGTGACAAATGGTATCAGAGCCCAAGTTATAAAACTGGGCTGGTGACATTGTGCTCACTGTGACTATGTGTTCTCTGTATAAATTGATTTCTGTAGAAAAAAAAAATTTATGTTTTTTTTATTTCCACTGATCTGTGTTGTGTACTGTACAGTGGTGCTGAAATGGCAGAGGGAAACGAAATTTATTTTGATCTTTGTGATGAGGATAGTGCACCAGATCCTAATGCGCCCATGATGGCTATGTTGCGGAGGTTGCAACAAGAATTGGCTGAGATAAAAAGCCAGAATGACAGATTGTCATTAGCCAGTGAGGAGCAAGAAAAGCTCATCAGAGAATTAACTTCACGGAACAGCCAAGAAGGCGAGGGTTCTGGAAAGAGGAAGACTGAGGATTCTGAGGATGATGATTCTATTAGGTATCAATATAAACAGAAAAAGGAATTACAGGGGGAATTCCGAAAGATCAAGCCTCCCTCCTATGATGGGGAGAAGGAGGAAGATGTTGAAGCTTGGTTGTTGAACATGATTAAGTACTTCCAGGTTTATGAATATGAAAGCAATCTCAAGGCCAGATTAGCTTTCTACCAACTACAAGGTAAGGCTACCTTGTGGTGGGAGGAGACGAAAATGGTCCATGCAATCGATGAAAAGACAGTTACTTGGGAGGATTTCCAAGTTAAGTTCAAAAACCACTACCTGAATGAACGCTAATATGATGATAAAGCCAAGGAATTTCATGAACTTAGAATGGGATAGCTCACTATTGATGAGTTTGTTACTAAGTTTACAAATCTGTTGAGATATGTACCCTACATAAGGGAAGAAAAGGAAAAGGTACAAAGGTTTCTGAACTGTTTTCCTGCTGTATACAAAGAGAATATCGAGTTTGATAACCCAAAAACAATGGAAAAAGCTGTTAGAAAAGCCAGATTGTGCTACCAACAGTTCAAAAGCAAAACTGAACATGGAAAAAATTGGGTCAATAAGAGTGAATTCAAAGGGAAGAAACAGAAACCAGCCTATTTGAAGAATTTTGGCAATGATCATCAGCGGAAAAAAATTCAATAAACCCAAAGAAATTCAAACTGCTCAATCTCAAGTGGCTTCAAAACAAATAGATGGAGACAGTAAAAAGGAAGGGATAGTCAAAATGAAGGAACCCTTGAAATGTTGGGGCTATGGAGAACCCCATCTCCTGAGGGATTGTCGTCATCGAAAAATTCAGATGATCATGAGAGATCGAGAAGCTACAACAGTAAATGATATAGCAAGAAATATACCTACCATCAGTGCAGCCTTGGAAAATTGACAAGCAGACCATCAAGCTACCATGGTCGAAATGGAGGGTAAGATTTCTGGACAATCTGTCACTGTTTTGATTGATCCAGGTGCTTCTTTGAGTTACATTAGTCCAAAAATTGTAGAAAAATGTAATCTTAAACCTGAAAAATTTCGGCAGTCATGGTTGGTTCAACTGGCTACTGGAACCAAGAGGAAAGTAACACATAAATTTCCCCTAACAGCAATGAAATTAAATGATTTTCAAACAGAAGTAAACCTGAACATTTTGCCTTTAGGTTCATATGAATTGGTGATAGGAATGGACTGGCTGGAAAAGAAGAAAGCCCTGATAAACTGTTGGGATAAGACCCTGCATTGTATGGATGAGGAAGGGAAACCTTTTGTTCTTAAAGGAAAACAAAAACATGTCTCTGTAAGACAAATATCAGCCCTGCAATTAAAACGAACAGCTAGAAAAGGATACCAATTTTATGCAGTACATGTAGAAGGAATAGAATAGAAAACTGAAGAAAATCAGCTGGATGCATTGCCAGTAGTAAAGAAGTTTTTCCAGAAGAAATCCCTCATCTTCCCCCCAAAAGAGAAATTGACTTCTCAATCGATCTAGTGCCGGGAGCAACACCTGTCTCCTGAGCCCCTTATCGAATGAGTCCCCCTAAACTCATAGAATTGAAAATGAAATTGCAAGAGTTGTTGGATAAAGGTTACATCAGACTGAGTGTGTCTCCTTGGGGAGCCCCGGTGCTGTTTGTGAAAAAGAAAGATGGAACGTTTAGGATGTGCATTGATTATCGTCAACTGAATAAGCTGACCATTAAAAAAAGATACCCCTTGCCTCGAATTGATGATCTATTCGACTAGGTTAGAGGGGCTTCAGTTTTTTCAAAAATTGACCTAAGGATGGGTTATCACCAGTTTAGAATTAAAGAAGAAGACAGCAGCAAAATAGCCTTTCGAACCAGGTATGGTCACTACGAATTTCTAGTCCTACCTTTTGACTTGGCAAATGACCTTGCCACATTTATGTGCTTAATGAACAGTGTGTTAAATAAGTACTTGGATAAATTTGTCCTTGTGTTCATAGATGATATTTTAGTCTACTCAAGAAATGAGGAGGAACATCAAGAACACTTGAGGATGGTACTGCAAAATTTGAAAGAAAACTAGCTATATGCCAAGTTCAGTAAATGTGAATTGTATAAAGACAAGATTCAATACTTGGGGCATATTATTTCTGAACAAGGGCTGGATGTTGATCCTGACAAGATAAAAGCTATTAAATAATGGCCTGTACCAATTGATGTTTCATCAGTAAGATCATTCATGGGAATTGCAGGCTATTATCGTAGATTTGTGGAGAGATTTTCTGCCATATCATATCCCATAACTTCCCTGCAAAGGAAGGGTGTCAAATTTGAGTGGAATGAAAAGTGCCAAAACAATTTTGAACAATTGAAGCTGAAACTCACTACAGCTCCTATATTGAAAATTGCAGATCCAGATAAAGAATGTGTGGTATGTACAAATGCATGTAGAGAGGGGTTGGGAGGAGTTATGTTGTAGGACAATGCGGTTATTGCATATGAATCTAGGAAACTGAAGATACATGAACAGAACTATAGTGCTTATGATTTGGAGTTAGCTACTATTATTCATGCCTTGAAAATGTGGCGACATTATCTCCTTGGAAAAAAAATTATATTGATGACTGATCATATTAGTCTTAAATATTTCTTTTCCCAAACTGATCTGAATGTGAGACAGGCCAGATGGTTGTCCTTTCTAAGTGAATTTGACATGGATATAAAACATATCAGAGGGAAAGAAAATAAAATTTCTGATGCTTTAAGTAGAAATGCTTTTCAAATTATAGGCAGTAGTGGAAGTAGTGCCCAGTTTGATTTAGAAGAGTTAGTGAAACAGGCAGCAGACTAAGATCCCAATTATGAGAATATACAAGTGAAAATCCAGAAGAAGGAGATGGTTGATTTCACTCAAAACTATAAAGGATTGGTTTGTTATAAAAACAGATTGTATATTCCAAATGTAGAAACTCTAAAAGGGGAGATTTTAGATGAATATCACAAACAGCCATACGGAGGACATCCAGGATATCAAAAAATGTTAACAGCTTTGAAAAAGAAGTTTTTTTGGCCAGGAATGAAGCGAGATGTAGCAGAATATTTAACTAGATGCATGGAATGTCAACTAGTCAAAGTTGAGCATCAACATCCTGCTGGCCTTTTAAACCCTTTGCCATTTGCAGAGTGGAAATGGGACACAGTTTCCATGGATTTCATAACAGGATTACCAAAAAACCAAATACCAGCATGATTCGGTGATGGTGGTAGTGGACACTTTAACAAAAGCTGCACATTTCATACCAGTGAAATCTACCTTTGGGACAGCTCAAGTAGCAAATTTGTTCCTGAAGGAGGTAGTAAGACTCCATGGAGTTCCGAAGGTGATTGTGTCTGACCGAGATGCTAAGTTTACAGCAGCTTTTTGGAAAGGGCTATTTGGAGGGATGGGTACCAAGTTGAATTTTAGTACTGCTTACCACCCTCGGACAGATGGTCAAACGGAGAGAACTAATCAAATTCTGGAGGACATGCTGAGAATGTATGTGATGGATAGGCCAGCAAAGTGGGAAGATTATTTGCACTTAGCTGAATTTGCCTATAACAATAGCTACCAATCCTCCATCAAAATGAGTCCGTTTGAGGCACTGTATGGAAGAAAATGTCGTACTCCTTTGAGTTGGAGCCAGCCAGAAGATAAACTAATGTTGGGACCAGATGCTTTACAGGAAATGGAAAGAATTGTTAAACAGATACAAAGAAACATCAAGATAGTGCAAGATCACTAGAAAAACTATGCTGATAAGAAACGAGTGCACCGAGAATTTAAAGTGGGAGAGCATGTGTATTTGCGCATTAAACCAAAAAAGAGTACACTTTATGCTGGAAGTTGTGCAAAACTAGCTCCTAGATATTATGGTCCTTTTGAAGTATTAGAAAGGGTGGGACCAGTAGCTTACAAGCTGGCCTTACCACCCCATGTTAGAGTCCATGATGTGTTTCATGTTTCGTTATTAAAGAGATATGTACATGATGCTTCTCACATAGTTGATTGGAATGTTGTACAAGTTGAACCAGAAGGGGAGTTTCTGCCAGAACCGCTTCAAATATTGGAGCGGGAAGAAATTGAATTGAGAAATCGAACAGTAGCAAGAGTAAAGGTGTAGTGGAAACACTTTACTGCTGAAGAAGCTACCTAGGAAAGAGAAGCTGAAATGATGGAAAGATATCCATTTTTGTTTGAAAAATTAACTCTAGCAGTTAAATAACAACACTGAGGACGGTGTTTGCTTTTAGAGGGGGAATATGTAACACCCCTAGTTTATGTGTTTTTAAAACTAGACATTTGAACTCTAATCCTGAGGGGAGTGGACCCCAAAGGACAAGTATTTTGTGAATGTAATTAAATATTTAATTTGGAGGAAATGAAGAAAAGGATTTTGTGCAGATTGACCAAAAGAAGAAATTTGAGATCACTTGCTAAATCCATGAGGATGGATGAAGGCAAATAATTCCCCACAATCTTTCAAAATCCTTGAAAGAAATTATTTCTAATTTAGATTTTTGAGGAAAAATCTAAATTCCCCAATGATGAGGAAAATAGTTGGGAAGAGGTAAAGAAAGCTGGAAAAGCTAGGGAAAAGCATAAAACAGCTTTAAAAAAAAATCCTTAAATAGGGAAGCCTAGGCAAACAGGAAGAAAAGCATCCTGATATTTTGGACGCAGAATTAGAAACGGGCTTTGGGGAATAACAGCTTAAATAAGCTGCTCTTATAAAGATTAGGGGTTGATCTGTATTAGGAGGGATCTCGGCTCGGGGGTGAATTCTGAAGATAAACGAATTCTAAGGCTGGGTGGATTGGTCATCTAATTAAGTGGTATGCACAGTTCAGTTTTAATCTTATGTTATGAATTGTAGATGTAAATTTTTATGTTGCATGGAAAGTATTGTAGATGCATGTTGTGTGTGATACTATTCCATACATTTAATAGAAACTTCAGCAGATTTAGCCTTCAATTTCTGTACAGTTGTAGGAATCACATGTATGGGAAAGAATTCATCAGAATCTCTAAACCATAACTGGTTTAAATCCGAGAATACATATTTCCCAGAAATTTAATGATTTAACTTTAATCTGCTTCTGGTTTAGTAATTAATTCTAGCATGTATACATAGTGAAAAGTAGCATGAGATGCATGTTACAATGGCTAAAAGTAGAATCAGATGAGTTGTAAGTTGAGTTAGAAATAAATTGGCTAAACTTGACATAAGGGCTATAGTAAATATGTCAACCATGCACAATGGAAGTAGAACAGAAACACATTTCAGTATGTAATCATCCATTTTTATCAGTCAAAATGTCATGAGAAATAATTGTGTAAGTGTTCACAGTAAATTAAAAATGAAACGAATATCTAAGATTTACTATAAGAGAATTCTCAAATCACACTTATAGTTATCACGACCAAAATGGGTGAATTATATCATTATATCTATCCCGGTAGTAGAAGAAAGATAAACTTCAGACCATTAAACTACTGTGTATATATAGACACTACCAGGACATCCAATAAACTTTCTACAGAGTGGTACATAAATCAATGAGAATCAAGTCATTATGAAAAAAATAAGTTAGACCTGATTGATATATGTAACAAGATAGTTCCTCAGTTACATGCATAGAAATACTGTGCAATTCTGTTTACATACAAAATATATTACTGGGGATTATTCAAACTACCCATTAACAGAAATTTGTGAACCAGAATGAAGGATCGGCTTAATAGACTGATGAAAGAAAACTGGGAATATTATGCAAGGAGAATAAAACCATAGAATACATTCAGTTATATTAGATTAACAACAACAAAAGCTATATTCTCTTTGAACCGGAAACTCTATACATCGGTAACAAATTTAGCAGACGATACTATACTAGAAGATGAGTTCTAGCAAACACCGAAGCGAGAGAGAGCATGACATTAAGGAAAACTCAAATTTCATATACACCATCCGATAAGTACCGTAATTGAAGTGAAATCAAAGGAGAGCTGTATAAAAAAAAAATGGTTGACTAAGTTTTAATCTATCCTAATCGTTAAACTCCAACTCTGAACTTATATACATACTGATATAATTAAAATGCAGAGATAGGAGGATTGGAAGGTCGAACTGGATGAACGATATCCATTAAAAGTCATTACCTGGGTTGAAGAGTGCGACGTCATAGTTCTCACATAGCTCCAGGAGGTGTGAGAAGCGACAGATATGAACGATTCCTCTGGCGTAGTAGGAGAACAAAATGATAAAACGAACTCTGGAACAACTCTGTGGAAAACCCTCAATACGATAGGTGAAAATGAAGTCATATGTTGAACGCAAAAGTTTTATACGACTTTGAAACCCTAATCCCAGACAATCACCACCATACACGTGGCTGGAGATTCCCAATTCCGAGCACTGAAAGGTAGTAAGTCTCGTAATTCCACAAGAATCCAAGAAGGTTAAGTCTTAATGTTCAATTTTAATGCACCGTACCATCCAACTGGAATTGATACGAGCAATAAAGGGCGAAGTACTCCATATCATGTTGGAAGATTTGGTTAGTAGCATAGAACAAGAGAAAAGTAAACTGGAATTGATAACAAAACCCTAGCATACTAGAAAGTGTCAACGTGTGAAATCGAGCCATAAATACAAGGTACAAAATCCTCAAATCAAATTGAATGGCATCGAAACTAAAAATGAGGTGGTAGCACGTCGAGTTGATTTCGTGAACGATGCATAAGAGTATAAGTGTCAAGTGCCACCATAGAGTTCAGTTAGAACAATATGGTAGGGCTGCAAAGTCCGAAGAGAAAAACCCCTTACAGAATGTAGTTATATTGTTAAGAACAATACAGTGATATTACACATACCGAGTTGGACGGTACCATATTATATTAGGGAGAGGTACAATAGAGGTGTTATTATATAAAAATTAAAGTTAAGTAGGTATGTGTGATACCTATATACATGCTGAAGTTCTAAGAAGTCAAACGACTAATATATACCTAAGAGTAGATGATCATACATATCGATATGAATTAGCACAAGAGGGTGGGGGTGATTGTAGGCCCAAGTGTATGAAAAATGATTGTACCATACACTCAAGATGAATGTTAGGCTCTCATAATTACTCATAACACCCTTACAAACAAAACTTAAGGGTTGATCTAAATGTATTGAAAATAATAAAATGGAGTGTGAAAATTAAAATTAAAAGAGTAGTACAGGGATGTAACTAAACTTGCAATTGAGATGGAAGCTAGTATATATTGACTGGGGTATAGTAAGTATGTGGAAATGAAATGTGTATTAAACAGCTAGAAATCTAAGTGTGATGGTATAACAATTCTGCGGGAATTATTCTTATAGGATACTGGAAAAAAAAAAAATTGTGTGGGAAAGTGAAGGGGAGGTGTGACAATTAGAGCGGCTTTACGCACTATAAGTAATTAAGGGTTTTGATAAGTTTTCAATTTTTTTTTGTGGGTTTAATGTTACAAGTGGTATCAGAGAAGCATTTTTACGCTGGGACCCTATGGGTAAACTAACATTTTAAAGGTGTTTTTATACTGATGCACAGAGAAAGAAAAGAAATATAACAAGATATAATATGAGCAGGGGCCAAACATAACAGCCACCTAAGAACACCGGGTAAAGCCAACCCCGACCGGAATTGAACCCAAAAATGTGGGTGAAACTGAGTGTGGATCAACACCAGCAAACTAGTAGACTACTGGAAGAGCAGGAGAACCAAACATGCATTCTACTAAATACAGTACAAAAGTTACAAGAGGAAAATGGAAATAGTGTGTAGTGATAATGCACTATTGATGCAAGAATGGGAAAGGATCTTAAAAATCCTCTTAGACAAACAGAATCAAGGGATTGAACAACCCAACACTAATAGAGATTTGTTGTAAGAAGGAAATGAGCAACAAGAAAGAGACCATGCCACTCAGAGAATGGAAAGAATTCAATATCAGTGGAGAAATAGAAATATAAATTACCGTGAGGCTGAGTCAGATAATGTGTCCGAACAGAAAGAAGTTAAGAGACAAAAAGTGGAACTACAAGGTGAATTTTGAAAATTAAAACCTCCTACGTTTGATGGATTAGAGGAGGAAGTGGCTAAGGCATGGCTCATAAAAATGAATAAGTATTTTCAATTATATGAATACAACAGTAATCTTAAATCCAGATTGGTTATTTATCAGTTGAGGGAGAAGGCCACACTTTGATGGGAGGAAGTGAAAAATGTGCGTAGTATAGAGGATCATGATGTGACTTGGGACTCGTTCTAGTAGCATTTTAAAGATAAATACTTAACTAAACGCTTCTATAATGAAAAATATAGAGATTTCCTTGACTTAAATCTGGGGCAAATGACGATGGATGAGTACATCACTAAGTTTACTTCCTTACTCTGTTACATTCCTTATTTTAAGGATGAGGAGGAAAAAGTACAATGGTTACTGAGTAGTTTGCTAACTTATATGAAGGAACGAATTGAGTTTGTAAATCCCAAAACTATGGATGACACAATCTGAAAGGGAAAAATGTGTTACCAACAAGCTAAAGGAAAAGGAGAATAAGGTAAAAGCTGGCAGACCAAGAAGGAACATAAGGGCAGTTCTGGATTCAAGAAAAACAGAAACAATAATTTCAAGAGTGTTTCCAAAAGTCCAGTTACCAAACAGTTTGGAAGGAATCATCAAAGAATAAGATGACCTGTAGAAGATAAACCCATGGAAGCTTCCAGCAATCCAGAAGAAGCATCAACTCAGAAGCAACCTTTACAGTGTTAGGGGTGTGGTATGATGCACTATTACAAAAATTATCCACAGCAAGGAAGAAGCGAGGCGGTTACTAACATACAGGAGGCCTCAGCAGTGGGAGATGTAGCCATAAATATACCCAGAATCAATGTAGCTCCGGAATATCGGCAGGCACACTACCAACCAACAATGATAGAATTAGAAGGTAAATTGCTATCTCAACCTATTTCTATTTTGGTAGACCCAGGTGCAAGTTTAAGCTATGTAAGTCCCAAAGTAGTAGAAATTTGTAAATTGCAGATGTTACACAATTTTTTGGCCATCTAACCTATTATCATTAGACGGACCCAAGTACATCATGTAAGACCAATTTTACTCCAAGTAAAATTGCTTTCACGATGAAAATAACTTAGTAAATCACCTTTATTAAGTTGTTTATGGTCTAAACAGGAAACCCCATAAGGAAATATTAAATAAATATACATTTGTTTGATTTTCCTCAAGGAATAATTAGTTAAACAATAGTTTAATTAATATTTCTGGTTATATTTAACCCAACACAAGGAAATTAGTTAGATAAATCATTATTTATCTAATTATTTTCTAAATAATAATTGTTTAAATCTTATTTAAATAATATTCTTTGTTAAATATGACTAATCCACCCTTAAATAATTAAATAGATCATTATTTGTTTGATTATTACTCAACCATATCCTTAAAATTATAAATAAATCATTTATTTATTCATTATTACTTAATCACATCCTTGAAATGATAAATAAATCATTTATTTATTTATTATTTACAAATAAGGGGATTTGACTCAAGTCAAATTCCTTTTCCCTCCAACAAATATAATAAAATATTCCATCAAAGTTGGATCTAGATTTGGTTAATAATATTTTAATTATGCACCAATCTCTATACTAACTCAATATTTTGTTATAAATAGAAGGGATTTTCCCATTCATTTGTCACCTTTTGTTGTCTAAAGATCACTCTGGATCTCAACTCTTGGTCTGGCTATTGATCCACCATCATAGCCATATTTCTCCATTTTTGTCAGGGTTTTCTACACCATCAAGAGAGAGGAATTATAAATCTAAAGTGTTGAGGACTGACAAGAACCCATACCATTGAGGAGAATAGGGAACACCCTCTTGTGTTTTCCTCTCAAGTGCCATTAATAAAAAATTCATTGGATATATTCTTGTCATGTCTATTGGATCTATGGATTAAATCTTGTTTTTTCTACTATTTAATGTCTTCTAATGCATAGATCTAGATTTTTGCAGCATTTGTCTTGATCATATAACTGTAGATCTGAAGATATTAGCAGTTGTTTATGCTATTAGGGTTGTTTTTTATGCGCAGCTAAAGTGGTATTTTTTTGTACGCTTCAAATCATGATTCATACTAACAATTGGCGACTCCACATGGGTTTAAAATTACGACCACTGTCATTTTTCTAATCCTTGCATATCCAACTGCTTCAAACCCTAGGATTTCTCTCCATCCCTTGTTTTTTCATTTCTTGATGTTGTTTTAACCCATAAAAACCTAAATCGATAAAAATTCTAACTTCTGCATGTTTTCGGACCCATTGCGCAGGTGACAGACATCAGCCGCAGCTGAGATGACAATTTTTTTCTGAAATCTACTGCCGATAGTGTCGGAAGTGTAGGTCACACTTTTCAGCCCAAAACCTATGACCTGGACCTCGAGGGTGCACTTTACAGTCCAAAAAGTGCAACCTCTACTGAAAATAGGTCAAAAACTGTGACCTGGACTTTTTGCAGGGATTTTCTGAAAGTTTTCTAGGTTTGTCTGAGCCTTTGTTCAAGGTTGTCTGACCTCTATCTACATCCATTTTGGACTTGTACTTATTCTTTTTCGCTCAAATAAGTGGGAACCTAGCCCCGTAGGGCTTCAGTACCATCCATTATTTGTGGAAGAGTGTTTGATGTTGCAGGTTGTCTGAAATTTCAGAGTCTTCAGCCATTTTTTTAGATCTAATACCTCATCTTTAGATCCACTTCATATCGGCATGTTATCCATCCAAATCACCTCATCTAGCTTTGTTTGGGTTTTCCTTTAGGGTTCACTCTGTTTCCCTTCAAGCGATATCCTTTCGCCACTTTTTCTACAGCAATTCTTCCTCTGATTTGTTGTTGTTTTTCTGCACAATTTCCAGCATATTTTGTCCATTATATCCCTATCCCTTCTGACCTTAGATATATTGGTGGTTTAGTGTGTTTTGATTAGTTTTTTACTCACATATAGACTAGTCGTTAAGAGACCCGCTGCCTTGTGTTTAGATTAGTGCATTATCAGTTGTTTATTTTCTGTTTTTGCAAGCCTATATATTGACATTTGCAGGTTTATTTACAGCTATAAAACACAATTTTTCTTTTTCTCTACAAATTTTTGGGTTTAAAAATTAAAATTTACACACTTTTACACACACACCCTAAGTGAAAAAGGGCTTGGTTAACACCGCCAAGAAAAGACTCTAAAACATTGAAATCAATTGATCCTGCACCTCCTTGCCCTTGTCGGTCTCTTTTTCCTTTGTGCCGTGTTTTTTTTGTCACCATTGCACCACCAAGGCATTCATCTCAAAGGCTCCTTCGCCTTCATCCTCAGTTTCTGGTAGGGAGACTTACTCCTTCGCACAGGATTCGAGTTAGTCCTCAACCAAGTCTGCACTCTGACTCTTCTTCTAGTCCTTTGGGTTCTCCTTCTCATTTTTCCTTTGTTTCTCCACCTGTCACCTTCACCATATCTGGTGCAGGACCTAATACTGGTGGTAACCCCGGCCCTCCCGCCGGGAATACCACTAGTGGAACCGCAACAGACACTACCCCGACTACACCCTTTCTCCCTTTCACGACAGGCCTCAGCCTCCCTGACTTCAACTAGTTGATAAATGACCTTATACACCATGATGCTAGTTGGCCTGCTATTCCAACAAAGCTCCCTTCAGACATCCCAAAGTTTTAAGGTCTTGCTGGAGAATATCCTTCAAATCATATTCGATCTTTCCACATGTGGTGTTCGTCTAATTCCATTATCGATGACTCTGTTCATCTTCAGTTGTTCCAACAAATGCTTATAGGTGAAGCTTCTAAGTGGTATCCCGATCAGGCCCCTTCCTCTCATACCACCTTTGCAACTCTGACCTAGGCTCTTTTGTCTTATTTCTAGCTTCCCCTTCATTACGACACTGGTACCGAGATCTTAACCTCTTTCCGTCAATCATCTGTGACCCGCCTATCCGAACATGTTCAAGAATGGCGAAGAAGGAGCCTATTTCAAACCCCTACCTTCGAAGACTGTGTCTACATGGACTGGTTCCTTAGGACTCTCTCACTGCCTATCGGGAAAGACGTCGCATTGCACTTTCCTCAAACCAAAGAATCCACTCTCCAAATTGCATTAAAATATGACCTGATTTATGCTCAGTCGAGTTATGTTTATACCATTCTACTTGATCTTCCTAGACCTGGTGGTGCCAATGCACCGACGACATCTCACGCCACCGACGGTATCGCTGGAGCTCTCTTTAATCTGTATGCTTAACCTCCCAAGGGCTATGGTTTCTCTTAGGGCAGGGCCAGCTCCTCCGACACTTTTCCCCCTCCTGGTGGCACGTATCCAGGATACGGCATGTCTCCTCCTTTTTCCCAACCTCCTATTTACCACACTTCTACCCAACCTCCTTATTATTCGTATCCATAGCCTGGTGCTCTAGCTCCTACAGCATTAGCACCTCGTCCTCCCTTTCCTTCTCAACCCTCGCAACAGCAACCACCACCCCCTCTAGGGTAGGTGTACGCACAACAGGGCACGACTAATCCTCCTCCCTCAAAAAGGAAAAGGAAAGGCAATCAAAATCAAGCTGCCTCTGGTAATTCTGGACCTAATCAAGGTAATGCTCCTAAAACTACACACCGGCAACAAGGCACTCAACCCAAGCAGGACAAGCCTCTTCCTTGAACAAGCCATGTTCTTGTTGTGGTGTTTATGGTCATTATACACATGATTGTCCACTTTTGCTGCAAATGAGATAGCTATGGGAGTCTCAAGCAACATTGAGAGGAAAACAAGCCATCCCTTCTATTCCTCGCAGCCCTGCACCCAGTCAACCGGCTGTGCTTACTGATCCTTTCCCTCAGCATGGATTTGTGGCTACCCAACTGCCTGAAGGTCAGGTGGCCACTCAACCCCTTCCATCTAGTTCCCCTGATTACTAGATTTTCATGATGTTCTTTGATCAGCCTTATGAACCTTCTTCTCCTGGCCCCTTACCTTTAGCTGGGACTCATGAGCACCTTTATCCTCCAAGAATGGTTCCTCCAGGCCTCAGCCATCTTGGAGTCGTCCCGCCTGGTCATTACACCTCTGTTCAGATAATTCCTCGCTCCCCCACTAGGAGTGTACATAGTACCTTTTATAGCCACCCTCTCTCTTGCTAACCTGACCCTTGGGATTCCCGTCTGGTACCTCGATCTTCCAGCCGCCACCCCACCTGGTCATCCTAAACCTTATATTTCTTTGACCCTGGTTCAATCGGTTCCTATGACTTCTCTTGCTGCAACAGTGCCTCATTCACCTCAACAGGAACCACCTCCCATTGCGACCGCTTCAGGTAAGAAGGTAAAAGCTCGCAAGGGGGCATCAAAGGACAAGGTTACCCCAGAAAACCCTACCCTTTCTTGACCTCCAAATCATACCACCTAGTGTGATTTGTGTGATGTTGTCGGCCATGGCACCCATACTTGTCTAGAGTTGCCTCACCTCAAGTTCATGGTCAATGAGATGTTTCCAGAATCTGATATCCCAGAGGTATATGTCACTATACTCGATTCAATCCCGGAACTCAAACCATTGCACACAAATCACCCTTGTGCTTTGTGTGATTTCCATGGCCACTACACTCGCCTTGGTCCTCACCTCGAAGGGTATATTTCCTCTCTAGAAGCCTTACGCCAATTCAAGGCCGAGCGCAATGTGTCAACTGCTCCCTTATTTTCGCATCTTGCTTCGGTAACACCAGAAGACATAGATTCTCTCATTAAATTTCCCCCTTATGATGTTGAGATAACGGGGCCTTGGTCGGAAGTCCCTGATGAAACCTCCCCTGTTGTTTCGCCTGACATCCCTTCATTACCCTCCCTAGTCTCAACATCGGTAGATCCTCTGTCTGCTTACTCTTCTATCACCCCTTGTGACGATGCACATGTGAACCTCCCCTCTCATGATGAGGAGTAAGGTAGCTTCGTCGCGTCAGGTGTTCTTTCTCCCATCAGTCACCCCATTTTCTATTTAGATGACGAAATTATGGAAGAATCCACCACTCCTGACTTTATCTATTCCTCCTTACATCGAACTCATGCATTCGAACCACATGCACCTTGTGCCCATTACATTGACACCCAATGTTTGGGTAAGGGGGGCACCCATATTGGAGAGACCGGGAGAAGCAGTTCTTCACCACTCTCCTAGTGAATCTAGTCCTGATGAATCTAGTCCCATTATTCTTCCACATTTAGAAGAACCTATAGAGTCCCATATCACTTCAAGATCACTCTAGGAGATGATACCCCTCATCATTCCTTCATATTTCATCAGCAACCCAGTCTCATAGACATTGTGGTTGACCAACCTATAGGTTTTTTGGGAGAACATTAGTTCATTATCCCAAATACTATCTTTGGGATATTAGCACCATGTATGCCAACCCAGAAACTTGAAGTCCATTTGATTCATATATGCAGTACCAAAATATATTGGTAATCGTCTATTTCCTTTCTCAAACTACAAACAAATGGCACACCACATCATTAAAATGTGTTTAGATTTCCCTTTTTCTAAATAAATTTTGGCATGTCCACAACATGCTTGGGGGCACATATGCTCCTCAACCATAAAAATCCCAAATATCAGCCAAAAACAACACTAAAAACCCCTTTCTCTGACAGGTCACACTTTCTAGGTCATTCCCTGGGACAGGTAGCATTTTTCTTCCCAATACCTATTACCCAGGTCGTAGCATAGACTCTAAGAAAGTGCAAACTGGCCTGTTCATGAGCTCTGGGTATCTAAGCTGAACTTTCAACCCACTAAAATGAAAGAATAGGATTAGGAATCTTACCTACAACTGTCGGATCTCAAATTCCAACAGTCATTTTATCCGCTACAACCACTGCAAGATTTAAGGCCTCTTCTCCTCACGACATTCACCACAGCTCCACCGGAAAGTAAGTGAATCTGGAAGGAAAATGCCTTATTAAAAGAAAACCCCTAATTTTTCTTTCGCTTACTGTGACCAAACCGTAGCTCAGTTTGACGAACCGTCTATACCATTGGAAAGATCCCACCAAGCCCTCAAATGGATATCTATTAGCTTTTGTGATTTGATACTTCACTAGGACAAATTTTGTCCAAGAAGCGCAACTTCACCCTTCCCCAAAACCAAATTTTTTCACTCACAATACTCGTACCAGGGGCATCATGTTGCCTCCATACTTTTCCACGCTCGTGTCGACTTTCGTTTTGAGCTACCATCTTGTACTCAATCTTTTATGGTCCCCATTGGACTCTTTACATATGTGGCAGCACCATCGAGTCACCCTTGTTTAGAGCATCCGAGTTGAGTCATCATTGCTTTCATGGAATCTATCTCGAGTCCCTTTATATCTCACCATAGTCCTCCATCATTCATTGCTTGGTCCCTCTCTTGTGTCGCACATTATGGCCTTCAGTCCCACTATCCCCTATCCCTCATGATGTTTTGTGAGTAGCTGCCAGGTCATCGACGCCCTTTATGCTCTAACAAGGGAAGTTGTCCATTCGCTACTCATTTCCCCCCATTTCATCTTCATCATTGGTGTCAGTTTATCAGTCACTCTACTGTTTTCTCTTGTGCCCTAGTTGAGGATCCCTTATTGCCTCACCTATGGCGGAGCTCCTTCTGTCGACATCAACTCAATCATTCCAGAAGATAGGTCTAGAGGGCGGTGTACCTTGGTTCCATCTTCCACTATGGTTTAGTGCCCCAGATCAGGCAAAGGGACTCCTTATTTCCCTTTTACTTGATTGTTTCTTAGCTCCAACTCCTTTCAGCATGATCGAGATCCATATACTCGATGTTTCAGTGATGCAGCAGTCGACATTGATGATTCCCGAGTGTGTGTGAGATGTATCAGCCCTCGTGAGGGAGTGGTCCTACAGGTACCCCCCACACACTCGGATGACCTCTTCATCACAGCCTTCGATGCATTTCCATACATTTGATGATGTCGGACTCAGCCGCTTGAATTGTCATTTTGTTTGCATGTATCAGTCAGATTTTCAGAGCCCTTTCTTGTGTTCAGGGGCATCTGGGTTGCATTTATATCTCATGTACTCAGCTATTATTGTACAATTCCTGGCTGTTATCCCAGGCACAATATGTATGTGGGATTCATTATCATGTTATTTATCCGGCTCATGTTTATGCCAGCATATCCTATATTATTTCGTCCCGTGGTTTTCCGGACACCTTATTATTTGTACTTTTGCCTCGGTGGGCATAGGTATGCCTCCCCCACCACCTATAGCAGGTACTCACTCATCAAAGAGACTTGTTGCACCTGCAAGTCACCTCCTCAGGGTCTAGGTCTTTCAGCTCTTTCGTTTACCTTATACTTCTCTCTCTTTGACTTCCCCTTCAATGTCTAATGATTGAGTTCTTACATCGTACTTCGGTCATACGATTAGCTCCTAATGCTTGCATGCTGGGGGGCAATCTGTTACACCATTTTTTGGTCATCTAACCTATTATCATTAGATGGACCCAAGTACATCATGTAAGACCAATTTTACTCCAAGTAAAATTGCTTTCACTATGAAAATAACTTAGTAAATCACCTTTATTAAGTTGTTTATGGTCTAAACAGGAAACCCCGTAAGGAAATATTAAATAAATATACATTTGTTTGATTTTCCTCAAGGAATAATTAGTTAAAAAATAGTTTAATTAATATTCCTGGTTATATTTAACCCAAAACAAGGAAATTAATTAGATAAATCGTTATTTATCTTATTATTTTCTAAAGAATAATTGTTTAAATCTTATTTAAATAATATTCTTTATTAAATATGACTAATTCACCCTTAAATAATTAAATAAATCATTATTTGTTTTATTATTACTCAACCATATCCTTAAAATGATAAATAAATCATTTATTTATTTATTATTACTTAATCACATCCTTAAAATGATAAATAAATCATTTATTTATTTATTATTTACAAATAAGGGGATTTGACTCAAGTCAAATTCCTTTTCCCTCCAACAAATATAATAAAATATTCCATAAAAATTGGATCTAGATTTGGTTAATAATATTTTAATTATGCACCAATCTCTAGACTAACTCAATATCTTTTTGTAAATAGAAGGGTTTTTCCCATTCATTTGTCACCTTTTGTTGCCTAAAGATCACTCTGGATCTCAACTCTTGGTCTGGCTATTGATCCACCATCATAGCCATATTTTTCCATTTTTGTCAAGGTTTTCTACACCATCAAGATAGAGGAATTCTAAATCTGAAGTGCTGAGAACTTACAAGAACCCATCCCATTGAAGTGAACAGGGAACACCCTCTTGTTTTTTCCTCCCAGGTGCCATTAATAAAAATTTCATTGGATATATTCTTGTCTTGTCTATTGGATCTATGGAGTAAATCTTGTTTTTTCTACTGTTTAATGTCTTCTAATGCATAGATCTAGATTTTTGCATCATTTGTCTTCATCGTCTAACTACAGATCTGAAGATATTAGTATTCATTTCTGTTGTTAGGGATGTCTGTTAAGCACAGCTAAAGTGGTATTTTTTCATACGCTTTGAATCAAGATTCATACTAACAGCAGAGTCAAAAATTTAGAAACCCATGGCTGGTATGGTTAGCCATGGTAGCAAAGAGGAAATTTAGTGCCAAAATTCCGAATTGTGCACTAGAAATTAGTGAACAACAGCTAACTGTGGATCTGAATATATTACCTCTGGGTTCTTATGATGTGCTACATGGTATGGACTAGTTGGAGAAGCATTGGACATTGGTAGATTGTAAAGAAAAAGTTATATATTATAGAATGCAAGATGGAACCTGCAAATAAATTCAAGGTATAAAGAAACCTCTGCAGCTGCGTCCAATTACAACATCTCAAATGGTTATGTGCATGAGGAAAGGATGCCAATTGTATTCCATTCAAGTCGGCTTTACTAATTACAAAGAAAAGGCTCCAACGATAGAAAATATTTTGATAGTACAAGAGTTTATGGATGTATTTCCAGAGGAAATGCTAGGTTTGCCACCTAGAAGGGACATTGATTTTACCATAGAGAGTTGATACCTGGAGCATCACCCATTTCAAGGACACCATAATGAATTAGTGTAGCAGAATTAACCGAATTAAAGATGCAGTTATAGGAATTATTAGATAAAGGGTACATTCGACCAAGTGTATCCCCTTGGGGAGCAACTGTGCTAATTCTGAAGAAGAAAGATGGAACCATGCGAATGTGCATATATTACCGCCAGCTTAATAAATTGACTGTTAAAAACAGACATCCTCTACCGCGAATTGATGATCTGTTTGATCAAGTGAAGGGAGCAAAAATATTTTCAAAAATAGATCAAAGGTCGGGATACCATCAGATCCGGATAAAGGACGAAAACATACATAAAACTGTTTTTCATACAAGGTATGGACATTACGAGTTTGTTGTGCTACCTTTTGGACTAATGAATGCACCAGCAACATTTATGAGGTTGATGCATGGTATATTTCACCCCTTTTTGGATAATTTTGTATTAATATTTATTGATGACATTTTAGTTTTTTATTATTTTTATTTTTAGTTTAAACTTTTATTTTTTATTTTTTCTTTGAATTTAATTTATATTTTTTAAATTTATTTGTTTTTTTTACTTTTAATTTAAATATTGATTTATTTTTTATAAATTTAATTTATATTTTTAAATGTATTCGTCTTTTTTTAATTTTAAAAAAAATATTTTTCATATATATATATATATATATATATATATATATATATTCATTTTAAATTTATAGCTCTTTTTTAATTTCAATTCTTATTATTTTGAATTATTTTTTAATGGTCTTTTTGATTATTTTAAATTTTAATTATTTTTTATTTTTTATTTTAATTATTTTAATTTATCTTTTTTTATATATATAATTATGCTGTTATTTTTTTTAATAACTTGAAAAAGAAATTGTTTTTTTTTTTTTGGTTTTTTTTTCCCCTCTATTTTTATCTTTTGAATTTTTTTTGTTTTCTAATTTTTAATTTTTACATTTTTTTTTTCTAAATTCTTTATTTTTACAAGTTATTTTTGTTTATTTTACACTTTTATTTGTTTTTTTAATATTTTTTTTTCATGTCTTTTTTATTTGATTTTTATTGTTTATTACCAAGATGAAAATCACTACTCTAAACAAAAATTATCGATGTTAGATCAGCATTTTTCAAAATTAGCTTGAAAATCACTAATGTTTTAAAACAAATGTTCATATTTGATAAATAAAAAATCACCACTTTTCAGAATTAACATGAAAATCATGATATTTAAAAAAAAAATCAAAGAAAATTTAAAGTTGCAAAAATATGCGAAAAAAAAGTAATTTTACATCACCATTTTTCAAAATCAACATAAAAATCATGACATTAAAAAAAATAATAATAATCATAAGAAATTTAAAAGTGCCAAAACTATGCTAAAAAGAAGCGTGATTTTGCATCACGACATTTCAAAATCGAGTGTTTTTTTTGCTAGCTTAAAAAAATAGGTACGAGGTAATTTTCCTATGTGATCGGTAAGTATGTTCAAGTATCATTGAGATTTTTTTCACTATTTTGCCTCAAATGATATTTGGTGAGAATAAACATTGTTGTATGAGCCTCTTCCCAAAACCTCTTCCAAACTTTGTTCATCGTGGCTCTGTCTAATTTCTGAACATATTTCATTTCTCTTTCTGCTACACCATTTTGTTGGGGAGGTTCTACTATTGTGAATTTCCTTTTGATACTATTCTTCTTGTAGAATTCATCAAATTATTCTGAAGTGAACTCAACTCCATTGTAAAAACCTTATGCTTTTTATTTTAAAAACTATTTCATTCTCATCAAAATCTTTGAATTCTATTGGTGAAAGTGTTCTAGATGGTCCACATAGATCCATGTGTACCAGCTGCAATGGATTTGATGATTAGCTCTCTTTTTCCTTGAATGGAACTCGAGTTTTCTTTCCTATGTGGAAATATTTACAAATTGTATTCTCTCGTTTTAATAGCCTCAGAATATCCTTGACAAGGTTCTTCTTACTCAACTTGATTATCTAAGAAAAGTTCATATGTCCAACCATTGTATTCCACAACCAACTCTCATCAATATTTGATATGCAACACCTCTTTCTCTTCTCCTTGAGAACATAGACATTATAATATATTCTCATAACTTCAACAAATATCTCAGACATTATAATATATTCTTATAAGTTCAACAAATATCTCACTTGTACATGTAGACTTAATTTGACAATTTTTATCTTTAAAAATCACATCATAACCTTTATCACACATTTTTGACACACTAAGAAAGTTATGCTTCAACTATCAACATATGGATCATTCTTGGATTTAACTTTTCTATTCAATTGAATGACTACTCCTTTTGTAATAAATTTTCCTGGGGCATTCTTGCCAAAAGTAACATTACCTTTTTCAATTAGTTCCATATCATAAACTTACCTCTGTCACCTCATATGTCCCTGGAACAACCATTGTCCACATATCAATGTCTCCTGTCATTTTGAGCATATAAAGTAATATCACATTCCTTCATAGGAGTTACTCATCTTGTCCCAAATAACTTTGGAATTTTTCCAATCCATTACTTTGACAAGCATTAATTCAGTTAGACCAACAATCATGGAATTCATTGATTTAGCATTGCATTTGAGCTGCATCTTTTGTGCTTTAGTAATAAATGCTGGAGGATTTTGATATTATTCTTCCATAATGTCCCGCACATTAGCTCCAAATTATTGAATGTAGGTCTCCATCCTTACTTTCGAAAACACATAGTTTGTTCCATTAAACATAGGTGCCCTGTCCTTGATCTTTCTTCTAGTTGTTAAACTAATCTGATGTAACCTACTCTAATACCAATTGTTTGAAACTAGGACAATAATGAGATGGGTGTGTGTGAGGGGTGGGGGGTGGTGGGGTGAATCAATACTGTAGGAATTTTACCAAAAATAAATATAAAATAGTTTGTGCAATAGCACTAGGACACCATTAAGTATTTCAGCGATGAATTGAAATAAGCATGACAAGAAACAATATTAGTAACCAACAAATTCTTCAAAACTTCTCTTCAATTTATTCACAAGGCAAGCTACAAATGTTTTTTACAATACTATGGCTACAACCGGATGGAAGCTACAACTCCCTAATTTATCAGCTACAACATAAAGAAGCTAGAACTCCAAATATTTTCCAGCACTCACTAGAAGGAGCACCAACCCCTGATTTACAAGCTACATCTTGCCTGACTATCACTAGTTCATATTTCATCCATTTTCATACTAGAAACATGAATGCTAAATATGACTTTAAAGTAAAACAATTTCCTCTAAATAACCAATATCTTAGAAATCTCTAATTACTAAGAATGGCAACAACTTCACCTCAACTCGCTCATGAGAAATATCCAACCTATTTTCTCAAGCTTGATTATAAATATTTTGGATTGATATATGTAGCCTCTTTCCTCTTTTTGTATTCTTGCATTAATTCTTACGCTTTTCCTTTGTCCTATTTATTTTATTCCTTCGAATGTGTTCAACAAGTTATGATACTTTAACCATCCTTTTCTACAAGTTAAACTATGTTTTCTACTATTTTATCTATTTAGAACTTTTAACAGGTTTTAGCAGTGGTTTTCTATGTTTATCTATAGTTAAGTTTCACTTAACGACTATATGTTAGACTAAATCGTCACCTTTTAAAAAATTTCGACTCGTTTTGTCGTTAGCGCAACTCGTTTCCTAAATAAATGTCGACTCATTTATCCTAAGGCCTTTGGCTATGACCCGCAGTTCTTTATTATAGTCACAAGGGCCTTTTAACAAATATTGTTGTGAATTATAACTGCACTACTAAATATAGCTTCACGAACCCTTTTTTAATTTAAACTCCAACTAATAAGGTCAAGATCACCCTTAGCACCTTACCCTAACATATTTACCTATTTTATGCCATAAGAACAAGTGTTGTGACCTATTATTGAGCCTTCATATTCTAATCCTGTTTTTATGCTTTTGGGGGCTTGTTTTCATGAATATAAATATTTGTTCCCTAGGTCTCTTTTAATGCACAAAATCACCACAAAACCGTGTTCTTGGCGACTTTCCAAGACTTTACATAATCTCTAACTGTTTATAATGTTTCACTCTACTGCTCTTTATTAGTCCCTGCCGCCTTTTAGGTTTTGCATTAGTCTCTGCACAAAAACCAAGTCAACTTTAATCGTTTTATTATAAAGTTTTCCATTTATATTTTAAAAGCACTTTTTCATCTGCCAATAAGCTTCACGTAATTATTGTTTTAATAAATAGGCAGCTTGGAGGTCTTATTTGGCCTCATATGGAGGCAAGACATATGGAAACTTACCGTAATGTTCTTTTTTCACATTTTTCCAATGGCATATATTCACGTTGTAAACTAATGTTAACATTAATTCACAATGTTAAATGCTATACTATTTTCCACTATAGCTTATACTTCTTTGGGGTAATCGCTTTAGTGTCGTCATGTAGTGGTGTGGCGGTGTGGCACGACAGGGCTTTCTGCATGTAGTGGTGTGTTGTAATCAACTCGCAGGCATGTAGTGGTGTGCTATAATCAACTCGCAGGCATGTAGTGGTGTGCTATAATCAACTTTCCAGGTTCAAGTCGGTGTGCTATAATCAACTGGCCGGACTGGTGAACTTGGAGGTATTTGATGCATCTTACAATCATCTGACTGGAGTTACAATCATCTGACTGGAGCTTTATCGTATGTAATGGGCACCCTGAAGAATTTGATACCCTTGGATTTGGTTTTCAATAACATGTCCGGGTCTATCTCGTTAACCTTTTCCAATCTTAATAGCCTGCAGACGCTAGATATATCATTTAATAAGCTCGAAGGCACTTTTCCTCAAGGAATTGGCCTTCTTCCCATCCTGAAACATCATTTAATAAGCTCGAAGGCACTTTTCCTCAAGGAACTGGCCTTCTTCCCATCTTGAAGCAGTTGTTTATTGGGGAAAACAAGTTCGGAGGTTCGCTGTCGGCTGGGCTTGGAAACTTCAGCAAACTGATTAGGATGGATTCAGATTCCAACGGATTCAGCAGATCGATTCCTTCTGGGCTATGCAGCAGTGGATCGTTGACCCATCTTTCCATCTCAAATAACCGAGTGGAGGGGAACATCACTGGCCTTCTACAAGGCTGCATCTGACTACAACGCGTGCGGCTGCAAAACAATCTCCTCACGGGCTTCATACCAAGTAAGCTTTCCGCATTGTATTTCCTCGAGATTCCTTACAACAACGTCCATGGAAGTATACCCTTTTCCCTGGGACAGATGTAGAACCTTACTAATCCCCTCCTTTCCCACAACAATCTGACTGGTGCCATTCCTCCCGAAATAGGAGAGTTAGGAAAGCTGGGAAAGCTCAGTCTCAGCCAAAATAATCTCACTGGAACGATTCCTCTAGATATTGGCAATTTAACTAGTTTGGAGATTTTAGATCTCAGCGGAAACTCGTTGGAAGGCAGCATACCGGCAGGCTTGGGTCAACTTATGAATTTGTCGACATTAAACTTGAGTTTCAACGCAATAACAGGAAGGATCCCCGGTTTCCTGGGGTATTGAAGACAATTAAGTGGACTATATCTGGGTAGAAATAAATTGAGCATGACCATTCATTGGGAGTTGGGAAAGCTTGCAGCTAGTCTCAGGTCTAAGTTAGATGTATGCTGGAACAATTTATCAGGATCTCTTCCTCCTGAGATAGGAAGCTTAATGTTACTTGAATCCTTAGACGTCTCTGATAACCAACTCTCTGGTCAAATTCCAGAGTCTTTTACAGGCCTCATAGTCCTGGATCATTTCAACTTCTCTTTCAACTTATTTACAGGGGGAAGTCCTTCACTGAGGGCATTTTCTCAAGGCCTGCAGAATGCATTTGCGGGAAATCCAGGTCTTTCTGGACCTCCGACAATGAAGAGCTATTCAACTTTAGAAGCTGCACGTAAACAGAAAAAATTGAGCCCAGTCAGAGAGGCAGCAATTATGGTTTCCTGTATAGGGACCATAATCATTCTCATCCTTGCGCTCAGGAAAACGTCAAGGGACAAGAATAATAGGCAGAAAAAGGAAGGTGTTTCTTCAGATGGTCGACAAGGTCAAATCAAATATACAGATGTAGTAGAAACTACTGATAATAGGCAGAAAAAGGAAGGTATTTCTTCAGATGGTCGACAAGGTCAAATAAAATATACAGATGTAGTAGAAGCTACTGATTTTTCATGAGTGTTTCTTTGCAGCGGGTCAAGGATTTTCTCCACATTCAGAAGGACCTAATGGTTGCACACGGCAAGCCTTATTGAACTAATTATGTGCCTTCGATGAATACTTAAAAGACAACATAAGCAAGAAGTGGCTTAACAATCCTATAGAGGATAGGTACTGGGTTGGCCATCCACATTCTAGTCATGGTAGTGGCCACCATAGCTGAAATCAAGGGGATAAGAGTTGTGAAAGAACATGGACTTCAAGGCTACCCAAGAGCTGTAGCTCCCCTCACCATTTTTATCTTTCTTCCACAGTATTTGCTTATTGGCATAGCAGAAGCCTTCCTTGAAGTGGGAAAATTAGAATTCTTTTATAATCAAGTCCTTTAAAACACGCAGAGCATAGGAAATACAAAGCATAGGAACTGCATTGGTTGCACGCACTACAGGTATTATTCTATAATTTCACAGAATTATGAAGTAGACCTATGAAAATATAAGGTCAACACTGAAATGGGCATAAATGAATTTTGATCCTGCATGATTCTCACCTCTGGAGGTCTTTGAATGCCTATAAATCGATCTTGTCGAAGTGCGGTTGTGCCTCAATAAGCGTGGTTACTTAAAGGTAGCATGTCTCGCCAAACCTAGCATCCATCCATTAGTTTAACCGATCGATCTTGCTTGAAGTTTTGTAGGTCTCCAACCTCCAGGGAACTTGAGTTAAGGTATATCTGAATGGATTTTTGTTCTCCGACAGCATTCATACATTGGCGGCGACCCAGGAGCTCTTGGTGCCCAAAGACAAGCTCGTCACACCCTCGGAATTAATTCTCTGCAATCCGCAGTCAAATAATAAACCCATCGACTTCTGCACCCACTGTTGAAATAGACTCCTACAAATTATGGGCAATCTTCCTGCAAATTTTGGCTACAGGCTCCTCCTGTAGCAACATCAAATCCCCTCACTAAACCAACTGTTGTGAGCTCTTTCAACTTCTTTGGACGCAAAAATGGCACTGTAGGCAAACACATAGGAATCTCTTCATGGATATTTTCCAGAAGATGAAACAAATCCTGAAACAATTGTTGTTGTTGGGCTATTACAATTTTTATTCTCTTACCACGTGGTCGTTTTCGTTTCCCTCATAAGTATTAAGACAAGTTTCATTTTCTAATACGTGGTTCTTTGCTACGTGTGAGTGGTTCTTATGCCAGGCGTTAATACGCATCACTTCGTTTTATTTTAGTGATCTTTTTCCTTCATATTATCATACCTCAAACATTAAATAAATAAAATCTTAAACCTTTTTACTTAAATCAATCAATAAAATAAGAAACTATATGGCCGCTGAAATGAACCATATATATTTTCTCACATCATTAGATGGTTTTCTTATATTCTGACAACGGTCAAACGAATTTATTACAGAATGAGATCAAATGAGATCAAATAAAAAGTTAAGGGAGAGATCCAGCTCAGCACTCAGCTTCTCAACAGCGTCTATCTCTCTAATCTCTATTTAACTGCAAGTAAAATACACGCATATGATAAGGTGGAGATCAAACGAAAGAGTACAATGCAGTTAATCTATACGCGTCAAGAAATATATAATTATAAGGCAAACAACAATCTACAGTAGCAGGAGTGAACCATAAAAACTTGTTTGAAATAATCAACCCTTATTCATAGAAACATTCTACAGAATGGCATGAGACACCATATATATCATGGAGAAATATGTAAGATCTATCAAATAATACTTATAACGCAACGGTGCTCCACAGTTACTACTCAGAATCTAATATGGCGGTGGCAGAGGAATTGACATTGGCTATGAAATCATTTCAGGAACATTGGAGGTGCGGTTTTGGATACCATGAAAAATGGAGCGTATTTGAACTTTATTTTCTTCATGGTTTCCCCGAACCAAATGGTTATCAAATTTCTGAAATGCTGTCGAGATTTCCAATTTCTGGCTTTAATATTTCAATGTTTCACACTTGCAAATATCCATAGGTTATCTCTGCAATAGTTGGTGGTTATCTCTGCAATGTCGAGATTTATTTTCTTTCTTTCTTAGATGGAATCTGAACGAATTAGTGAAGGTGCCCGTGAGCTGGGCAACGTTGAATCAATTTGTTTGCACTGGTGAAGTTGGTCATCCCTGAGAACCTCGAATTGGATCATTGCGTATTATTTTGCTAGATTGGGTTGCTGTATATATTTGATAGGATCATTGGATCATTGCATATAATTTCACTGGATTGATTCAGTACTTATGCATAGGATCCCTCCTTGCTCTCAAGGCAGGGACTAGCTGCTATGCAGCCGTTCTTTTTTTGAAAAGAAATCGTGGTGTTTTATTTTTGTTCCCTTTGTAAATTTTTGGGATGGGCCTTACGGACTGAGGTGTCTTATGGGGTCCTCCTGACGCATTTCTAATTGGTTTTTGCTCTGTTAAAATTCTCATAATCTAGATACCTGCTCCTTGACACTTGCACTATATGGAATTTTAAACATCGTCACGATAATACTTGTGGGCTAAGCTATACCTTGGTGCTTCCTTGCAACAAAGAGATGAAAGAAAAACTCTCAAGTTGAATTAACTCTGACACCACCTACGTTAGCCCAGAACTAGACACCTCGTTACTTTATTTAAGTGTTTCTATTTTATTCTTTCTGGTGTGTGACTAATTATATGCCTTCATGTTTTCATCACCCATTCCACGTGTTAACCTCTTATTGGTCCATGTGTCAATCATAATGGGCCCTTTGAGTGGCATAAAAACACCGAATATAACTACCACATTTCATGCTCCCATTGGTTCTGTTGATGTCATCATCCTTCATCATCTTAAGCTAATAATATGTTGTGAAGCTTACTTCCATGAGAGAGGATAGATAAGGGTTACTTCCATGAGAGAGGATAGATAAGGGTTTGAGGCCTTGTTTTTCCGCACATTTATTTTATAATATTTTTAAGGTTTACTAGCTTATTTCCTCCATTTTTCTCCAATATACTCCAGGTCATCTCTCCTTCTACTTGTTGCTTTGAAAAACCTCTAGGAAAACCTAATCGGGCTTATATCGTCAATGAATACTTCATGTTGCACTTTGTTATCGTCATATATGCCCATTTCCTGTCACCTTGTCCAATTTTTCTCGGTGCCTTCCGTCCAAAACTTCCACTATGCGCACACCAAAAACCTCTAGGATAATACTGTCGAGCTTCCTCACGTAGGCCATGCTGTAGCTGGGTTCCACCTATATCCAATGGAAAACACTCTCGTTGATTTTTTGTCACACGAATTTAGGCTGATACGTTTTTAATGCTCTGGCATCATTGCTGCAAGGTTTGGCTGCTTCGCCAACCTTGGCTATACGCCAAAATATTCTCCAAGCACCTCTAAATCTGAAATAATTTACTTTTGAGTTCTATAATTTTGACTGACTCTATCTCCCAAACCGGATGGCCATTTCCAGTTACCACTAGAAATCATTTTCTGAGCTCTATCCATCCGAGTGAGTTTCATTTGTTTCATACATAATTTATTGCTTCAAAACTATCTCCAAAATCTTGACACCATTCTCATCCATGTTATGTATTGCTTCAAAACTATCTCCAAAATCTTGACACAAAATGTTGACACCATTCTCATCCATGTTACTCAGTGACTCTTCTTCTTATGCTTAGAACCTGGTCTCCTCAGTCCTTATTTGACACCTTTTCCATGTGTTGACATCAGCGAAAACATATTTCCAGCAATATTTTCATGTCATGTCTAAGTTCAGTTCCTCTATGATGCTAGAAATGTTGAGTGACAAACAATTATTGTATGTGAGAGACTCCATACAATAAGGACTAGAGTCACAAATTTTAATTATTGAGAATGAATAATTTGAATGTGAAAGAATTTTTTAGTAATGTTGAAATCATTTGGTTAATAAAAAATGCAAATTCAGTTATAAAAAATTGCAATTCTAGTCATTTTTTATATTTTTCAGATTTGACTATATTATTTATTTCAATATAAAATGTAGAAATAATATATGAAATAATATATTGTTGTGAATCAAAATGTAATTTTTTCATCAAACTTTTGATTATGAAAGAGATAAATAAAAAGATAAATAAATATATATCATTTTGATCATTAAAAAATTTGCATTCATATTCGAGCCATGGGCTCTTTCTTTACCTTTTGCATGTCGGTCGGTAATCCTATCTTTCTTTACTTTTTGCAACTAGATCGTTAATCCTATGTTGATTCGAATATCTAGTATTTTGGTTAATTCTTATTGCAACTAGATCGTTAATCCTATGTTGATTCGAATATCTAGTATTTTGGTTAATTCTTATTTACATATGTGAGAGTGATTTTTGTAAGACACAGGTGAGTGATCCCTTCCATATGCATATAATTCAAGAAATACACTAGAAAATTTTCAATAATCTATACCAAATGAGACTATAATATCAAGTTGTAAAAAAATATTGAGTTATATATATAAAACTAAATTGTGTGTGTTTTGATATGATTGCACATTTAACTTTTGATTTTAAAAATTATAACCAAGGAATATTTAAGTTATCAAGATTTTCTAGAGATCTTTAATATGGCTATTTTTTTTCCTTTGAAATTTTGAACCAATAACTTATACATAAAAAATACCTTAACAATACCCTAGATCACTAACTATTTTATGTCTAAAAAAACTCTAATTATTTTAAAATGTTATTCCTTATAATTCTAAATAACTACAAACAAAAAAAATTCAATGATGATTGTACAAGACATCATCTATGTGAACAAAATGTGAGGCACAACCTATTATTATTTCTTTTCAAATGTAACATCTCTATTTTATTTCATTCGAATAAGAAAAGCATAGGATGTGAAACGGTGTGGAACATCTCTAATCATAAAAGGTTTCATTAGAATCATAAAAGCATAAGATGAGAAATGATGGAGATTGATTTGGTTGGGAGATTTAATGTTTACATATAAGTTGTACAAATAATATAAAATAGAAATTCAGATTTGATATTAATATTGAAATATAAATGGAAATAAAAATTTCATATTGAAGTTAATTTGAAATTTGTAATATAAATTACATATTGATTTTAGTATTTGTACATCAATTTCAATATATATTTTAAATTAATACTTTATAAATTGAGAGATTGAAATATAAGTAGAAAATGATATTGAATAAAAATTGGTGTAAAAATTAAAATTGAATTTTAGAAATTAAAGTGTACTTAAAAGTGAAAATGAATGCATTGATTTTAGTTTTACTTATATTACCACATCATAAATATCATTAAAATAAATATTTTTACATTATCAAACCAAATTCTTAAAATATTACAGCTTCACATGACAGTAAAGTATTGAAAACTTGAAATTTTACCATAAACTATCATGTAACTGCCACATCAAATTCTTAAAATGTTACAGCTTCACATGACAGTAGAGTATTGAAAACTTAAAATTTCACCATAAACTATAATGTAACTGCTTCATAGATATCACATAGGTTAATGTTTCATAATAATTTTCAAGTTTTAAGTTTGTAAAGGTGGTGGTGTTGTTTACCATAGCTTCACATGACAGTATAGTATTGAAAACTTGAAATTTCACCATAAACTATCATGTAATTGCTTCATAGATATCACATACATCAATATTTCATAACAATTTTCAAGTTTTATTTTTGTAAAGATGGAGGTGTTGTTTACCAGCTAAATAAAGAATCTCCTCTCCTCTCTCTATCCTAATTTCGAAGTTGTCATTGACAAAACAAGAGGCATAAATGTAACATGTTCAAATGGTAGAGCATGTGAATGATTAAATGGCACTCAACGCAACAATGGCATGATGATGCCACAATTTTTGTTTCCATTTCCATAAATGTGAGCTCAATTACCTATTTCATCATTAAGTCCTTTACATTGATCATTGCGTTATTGTTATGGACTCCATTTTGTTTACTTTCTACACGTCGGTGGGTACATCATGTAGCGTTTTATTAGTCCCTGCCTATGGCAATGGGACTATAGCGATCGATTCAACGTTGAATTGATATTAATTTGCGTTTATAGGTATTTAATCGATGATTTTAGCAAAATATTTGGTTTTATTCAAACTTTCATTTCTGGAGTCTTATTGCAGGGTTGCAGGATTTCAGAATTTTCACATCCAAATTTAGTTTTATCTAAAGTCTCGATTCGTCTTACAAATTGTCTCTTTAATTTTATGCAAAGTTTGAACGATTGCTGGTGGATTTTTTATTTTTATGCAAAGTTTGGACTGCCCCTGGTAGGGCCCATGCACCAGATCGCCTTGGTTAACACCTCGATTTGTCTCTTGTTCTCTTATCCATCCCTCCACCACAACTGAGAGCCCTCGCTCGCTGTCGGACTGCATGGTGTCGGGATTCGAAAAGGCGACGTGTGGCTGTTGATTTCCACCGATTCCATCGCCCGTTCCATGCATTTACCTTGCCATCGTCTCCATTAAAGTAATCGTCTCCATCAAAGTAATACAGAGGCAGAGATTAAAAGGAAGTCGAGGATTTGAAATCGAGAATAATCTCAAAGTAATCCTCACACCGCCAATACAGAGGCAGAGATTAAAAGGCAGGTCAGAGGCATAGATTAAAAGGCAGGTCGAGGATTTGAAACCAAGAATTATCTTCATAGCATCACCGTCTTCACAAGAAACAACCAGCATCACCGTCTTCACAAGAAACAACCATTAGTAGGGCTCGGAAGCCGCTGCTTCTAGGTGCGAAACTTGTCCTGTAACACCCCCAATTTATGTGTTGAAATTTCAAAGTTAGACATTTGAGCTTTAATCCTAAGGGGAGTGGACCCCAAAGGATAATTAAATTTTGAATGTAAATTAATATTCAATTTGAGGAAATGAATAAAGTACTGGTATGCATGTTGACCAAAAATGAGATGTGAGATCACTTGCTAAATCCATGAGGATGGATAAGGCAACTATTCCCCACAATCCTTCAAAAATCCTTGGAAGGAATTAATTCTAATTTAGATCTTGAGGAAGAATCTAAATTTCCCCAATGATGAGGATAGTAGTTGGGAAGAGGTAAAAAGCTGGAAAAGCTGAGGGAAAGCATAAGACAGCTTTAAAGAATCCCAAAAATGGGAAGCCTAGGCAAACAGGAAGAAAAGCATCCTGCTATTCTGGACGCAGAATTAGAAACAGGCTTTGGGGAACTATTTGCTTAAATAAGCTGCTCCTAAACAGATCAGAGGTTGTTGATCTATGGTGGAGGTGGTCTCAGCTCGGGGGTGAGTTCTGGGAGAGAAATAGAACTCTACGGTTGGGAGGTTGGTCTACTGCATGAGTGGTATGTATTTAAACCACCCATGGATTTTATTTTCTATAGTATGAATTGGCTACCTATCATTAACTACTTTATATTAGAAGTGTAGATGTTGTATTCTGTGTGATGGTAGATAAGAAATTCAACTATAGTAAATGTTGGCCTATCAGTCTTTATTATGAGTAATGGTAATTATGATAAGATGAATTTTATTTGTAACTTTAATCTGCTTCAATAAATAAGAGAGGGATAGTAGGAATGGGTCATTCAACCCAAATGGCAGAGAAAGGAGAAATTATTGGAGTCTGTTGTATTCTTACTTTTAACAGAAGTAAATAGAAGAAGAAAATCTTCTACCTTCTGTATGGTAGTAAGAACAATAGCCTGGGACAGTATCCACCAGAATGTCTAAACCCAGCCTGGGTCTAAATCTGGAGATACTGTACAAAAGAAATACCCCAGGGGGATTCAAGTAAGAACTTAAGCAACTATTAGAATGGAATACTCCAGATTCTCAGAAAAAAAAATTATAGAAACAAAACCAATGTTACTGTCTATACAAATTAGGGATGCTGAAACACCCTGAACAGATTCTCCAATGGAGATAAATTCAGTCAACTCATCATGGATACATCTAAAATAGATCATGTTTGTGCAAATAAACATTTGGTAAATACATGGAAGAGTATATCCATAGTATAAAGTACTCTAAATATTATTATTAAAGCAGTGGGGAAATCAGTTGAAAACTTAGTCAGCTCAGAAATATAGTTCATACATGTGTCGTAAGGCAGCAATCATACACCCTAGGAGGTATGTGACTGTCATCTTAAATTCTGGTTATACCTGAGATTAGAAGATTAATATGACCAGTATTTATTTCGCAACCATAAAACATTATGGAATATCACATGGGAGAGTCATAACTAGCTACCCATCAATTTCGGTATATTATTCTGAATGCATGTAAATAAATTTATGATAACAATACGGAAGTAAACACAGTAAGAGACTTGGTAGGTATAAAAAGAGACCTTACCTACAGTGTATAAATTTCAATACGAAAATCACAAACGCAAGCGTACAGTAGATAGTGAATATATTTACTCTGCAGACCTTTTTGGAATTACGGGAAATTTCGCATATCATGTCAGCAGAAGAGAACATTATAGATATAGAACCAGATTAAAATGAAAACGATAAATAAGCTTAAGGCTTTTTACATAGTCTATCACCGTCCATCAGCATCAAAATGAAACAAATATAGTATGCCAAGCATTCAGTCAAAAACGCAGTGACTATAATATACAACAGACATATATATAGTTTAAATCCGGCATCGATCTTCACTGTCCATGATAAAAAAATTAGCTTCAGAATTTTAAAGAGTCTCGGCATAAATGTCGAACAAAACTCAGCAAGACTTAAAACGCAAACGGTGATAACCACAGTCCTTAATACGAATTAGAACAACACAAATTTTATCCATGATATGTTTGAAATTAACGAAATCATCAGTCTATAACGAGCCACGATGGCATCGTTCGATCACGGGGAATTCAGGAATCAACGTCTTGCCATCAAGCATTCATCTGGAAGCTATCTCAATAGGAGAATGCCACGAATACCGACTTGTAGATATGACCAGAAATTCAAATTAGTACATGAGGCAACCGGGCGAGAAAATCGCTTAGCTCAGGCTAGGGTATACACAGGGAACGAAAGACTTCACTTCAGCGAATAAGATCTGACACCTGCACATACCCGAGAAGAAGTATTAGAAATCCACGAGAATGCGAAGGCAGTAAGAGTCAAATACGTATAGCAAATTCAAATAATAGGTACTGATGTAAAGGGCCAGGTATCGCTACTGAATAACCCATAAATTGAAACCTACAGTTGATAGCATTTCAACCAAGGATACAAAACCAGAGACGAGGAGGTGAAAAGTCAGTCATCACGACTATTACCTGAACGCCGAGAGGGTTTGGAGCGAAAGCTCTCAGCGAAACGCTTCAGGCACCGAGATGAAACCATGTACGGGAAACCAATTTAGTTAGCTGTAAACAAACTTGTATGACTCGTGAAAATTCATAGCCACGGGAACAAACACCCGGTGACACAAATCGAACAGATTAGTAATAGAATTTCGATTTTGGGAAATGGCCATCGAACTAAATATAAAACCCCAAACACACAATTTACCTGCGTGGAAGCCAGAGGTAACCAAGATTTCAGGACTTCAGTCGCCTGGGGGAGAAAACGACCTCAACAGGCCGAGCAATGGCGTAGGGAGAACAGAAGGGAAGAACCCTCTCTGCAACGAAAAAAAAACGTGACTCCTGCATCGATGTGCCAAGCTATGGGATGGCCGCGTTACTCGTTCTAAACGAGAGAAAAGAACAGCGTTAAGCAATGGGTAAATTAAATATCAACCGGAATCCAAATCTACAAACCCTAACCCGCCAAGCGCAATACACTTGTCCTCATCACAACGACGGTCATGGGGAGGAGAAACTCGGCGGGACTGGCACAATTAAATTCAGAGGTAGGTGGAGTACTACGGCACCAGTTAATAAGCCATAGTCTCGAACACGCTTGAGGGTGAATGGTGTCATGTTCCAATGAATAAGTCATGCGAATTCAATCCGAGGTGGCTCAGCCGGTGGTACTCCGGACTTAAATGCCAAATATCGGGCCAAATCAACGTACGCAGAGCGCAATGATGCCCTCGAAATCTCGATCAGAGTTCAGAACGAAACATACGTAAATCCTTATGGTCTCCAATTGAAATAACAGCTGTGTTAAAATGCGGTTCAATAGGGAATGATCTCGGGTAGGCATGTTTAAATTTCATTAAACCTTACGTTGTATCCACATGAGATATATATATAGAAACCCAACGTTGTTGATATAGGTATATGCCAAAGTTTCATCACGGCTATGGCTAATACGATGCGTAAATCCTTTGATTGGCGTGTGGTATAGGAGGAGTAGTCCTCCACATATATAAATATATATATATATATATATATATATATATATATGTCATATGCATAAATATAAGTTTTATGGAAATGGTATTTATCATATGTTGGAAATTATGTCATATGGCATATTTTATGGATGTATATATTATATGGCCACACCGCAGTATATAATTGGGAAAGCTCATTTGACCTTAACATGAGGATTTTAACCGGATTCGATGTATAAGTTTGATTAATACATTCTAGGATACAAACTGTTAATGTCGAAAAAAAAAATATTTGTTGTGGTAATAGAGGTACATTACAAATGGTATCAGAGCCCAAGTATAAAACTGGGCTGATATGATTGTGCTCACTGAATTCTGAATGTTATTTTTATGGATGAATATTGCAGAGATTGTTTTTTCAATTTTTACTGATCAGTATTCTGAGTGTATACAGTGGAGCTAAAATGGCTGAAGGTGTAGAAATTTATGTGGATCTACGTGATGAGTTTGGTTCACCAGATCCCAATGCCCCGGTAATGGCTATGTTGCACAGGTTGCAACGAGAATTGGCTGAACTAAGGAGCCAGAATGACATATTGTCATTAGCCAGTAAGGAGCAGGAAAAGATCATCAGAGAACTAACTTCCTGGAACAGCCAAGAAGGCGAAGGTTCCGGAAAGAGGAAGATGGATGAATCTGATGATGATGATGCTGCTAGACATCAATATAAACAGAAAAGAGAATTGCAGGGGGAATTCTGAAAGATCTAACCTCCCTCCTACGATGGGGAGAAGGAGGAAGACGCTGAAGCTTGGTTGCTGAACATGATTAAGTATTTCCAAGTTTATGAATATGAGAGCAATCTGAAATCCAGATTAGCTGTTTACCAGCTACAAGGTAAAGCTACCTTGTGGTGGGAGGAGACAAAAATGGTGCATGCCATTGATGAAAAGACAGTTACTTGGGAGGATTTTCAGGCTAAGTTCAAAAATCGTTATTTGAATGAGCGATATTATGATGATAAAGCAAAAGAATTCCATGAACTTAGACTAGGACAGCTCACTATTGATGAGTTTGTTACTAAGTTTACAAACCTGTTGAGATATGTACCCTACATTAGGGAAGAAAAGGCAAAAGTACAAAGGTTTCTGAACTGTTTTCCTATAGTATACAAAGAGAAAATTGAGTTTGACAACCCAAAGACAATGGACGAAGCTATTAGAAAAGCGAGATTATGCTATCAACAGTTTAAAGGAAAGGCTGAACAAGGAAAAAGATGGTTAAACAAGGGTGAGTTTAAGGGAAAAAGACAGAAACCAGCATATTTAAAGAATTTTGGCAGGGATCATCTACGGAAAAAGTTTAATAAACCCAAAGAGAGCCAAACTGCTCAATCCCAGGTGGCTTCAAAACAAATAGAGGGGGAAAATAAAAAGGAAGGGACAGTCAGAATGAAGGAACCCTTGAAATGTTGGGGCTGTGGAGAATCCCATCTGTTGAGGGACTGTCCCCATAGAAACATTCATATGATCAGAAGAGAGCAGGAAGCGACAACAGTAAATGACATAGCCATAAATATACCAACTATCAGTGCAGCCTTGGAAAATCGGCAAGCAGAACATCAAGCAACCATGGTGGAAATGGAGGGTAATATTTCTGACCTACCTGTTACTGTTTTGATTGATCCAGGTGCTTCTTTAAGTTACATTAGTCCTGGAGTTGTAGAAAAATGTAAAATCAAACCTGAAAAATTTCAGCAGTCATGGTTGGTACAGCTGGCCACTGGGACTAAGAGAAAAGTAACACATAAATTGCCCAAAACAGCAATTCAATTAAATGGTTTTCCAACAGAAGTAAATCTGAACATACTGCCGTTAGGATCCTATGACTTGCTGATATGAATGGATTGGCTGGAAAAGAGGAAAGCCCTGATGAATTGCTGGGATAAAACCCTGCATTTTGTGGATGAAGAACGGAAACCTTTTACTCTAAAAGGAAAACCAAAATCCATTTCAGTAAGACAAATATCAACCTTACAATTAAAACGAACAGCTAGAAAAGGATACCAAGTTTATGCAGTACATGTGGAGGAAGTAGAACAGAAAATTGGAGAAAATCTGCTGAATGAATTACCGATGGTAAGGGAGTTTAAAGAAGTTTTTCTGGATGAGATTCCTCATCTTCCCCCTAAAAGAGAAATTGATTTTACCATAGATCTGGTACCAGGAGCAACACCTGTTTCCCGAGCCCCCTATCGAATGAGCCCTCCTGAACTTATGGAGCTGAAGATGCAATTGCAAGAATTACTAGATAAAGGTTACATTAGACCAAGTGTGTCTCCTTGGGGAGCACCGGTCTTATTTGTGAAAAAGAAAGATGGAACTTTTAGGATGTGCATTGATTATCGTCAACTAAACAAGTTGACCATTAAAAATAGATATCTGCTCCCTAGAATTGATGATCTTTTTGACCAGGTGAGAGGGGCCTCAGTCTTTTTGAAGATTGACTTAAGAACTGGGTATCACCAGCTCAGAATCAAGGAAGAAGACATCAGCAAAACAGCTTTTCGAACCCGGTATAGACACTACGAATTTGTAGTCTTACCTTTTGGATTGACAAATGCCCCCGCCACATTTATGTGTCTGATGAACAGTGTGCTAAATAAGTATTTGGATAAATTCGTTCTTGTGTTCATAGATGATATTTTAGTTTACTCCAAAAATGAGGATGAACACAAAGAACACTTGAGAATAGTGTTGCAGACTTTAAAAGAAAACCAGTTATATGCCAAGTTCAGCAAATGTGAATTCTATAAAGATAAAATTCAGTATCTGGGGCATATTATTTCTGAAAAAGGCCTTGCAGTTGATCCTGAAAAGATAAAAGCCATTAAAGAATGGCCAGTCCCAACTGATGTTTCAGCAGTAAGGTCATTCATGGGGATGGCAGGCTATTATCACAGATTTGTGGAGAGATTTTCTGCTATAGCACATCCCATTACTTCATTGCAGAGAAAGGGGGTCAAGTTCATGTGGACTGAAAAATGTCAAATCAGCTTCGAACAATTAAAACAAAAACTTACTTCCGCCCCTATACTAAGAATTGCAGATCCTGATAAAGAATTTGTTGTGTGTACAGATGCTTGTAGAGAGGGGTTGGGAGGAGTCATGTTGCAGGAAAACTCAGTTATTGCCTATGAATCTCGGAAACTGAAAATACATGAACAGAATTATAGTGCCTGTGATTTGGAATTAGCAGTTGTTATCCATGCTTTGAAAATGTGGCGGCACTATCTTCTTGGGAAAAAGTTTACCTTAATGACTGATCACATTAGTCTCAAATACTTCTTTTCCCAACCTGATTTGAATGCAAGGCAAGCCAGATGGTTGTCCTTTTTAAGTGAATTTGATATGGACATAAAACATATCAAGGGAAAAGAGAATAAAATTGCTGATGCATTAAGCAGGAATGCTTGCCAGAATATAAACAGCCTTAGAAGTAGTGCATAGATCGAAGTAGAAGAATTGGTGCGAAAAGCAGCAAATCAAGATCCAAACTATGAAACACTCTTGGTGAAACTATAGAAAAAGGAGAAAACTGATTTCACTCAAAACCAAAAAGGGCTGCTCTATTATAAAAACAGGTTGTATATTCCAAATGTGGATTCCTTAAAAAGAGAAATTTTTGATGAATATCACAAATAGCCATATGCAGGACATCCAGGATATCAGAAAATGTTAACAGCCCTGAAAAAGAAATTTTTCTGGCCAGGAATGAAGAAAGATGTGGCAAAATATTTAAGTAAGTGCATGGAATGTCAACTAGTTAAAGTTGAACATCAACATCCAGCAAGTCTTTTGAACCCTTTGCCAATAGCAGAATGGAAATGGGACACAGTTTCCATGGACTTTATAACAGGGTTACCCAAAACCAAATATCAACATGATTCTGTAATGGTAGTAGTAGACACTCTCACAAAAGCTGCCCACTTTATACCAGTGAAATCTACCTTTGGGACAGCTCAAGTAGCGAATGTGTTTTCGAAGGAGGTAGTAAAGCTTCATGGGGTTCCCAACGTAATTGTATCAGACCGAGATGTTAAGTTTAGAATAGCCTTTTGGAAAGGATTGTTTGGAGGGATGGGTACTAAGTTGAATTTTAGTACTGCCTATCACCCTCAGACCGATGGACAAACAGAAAGGACTAATCAAATTTTGGAGGATATACTGAGAATGTATGTGATGGACAAACCATCAAAGTGGGAAGATTATTTGCACTTAGCTGAATTTTCCTATAACAACAGCTACCAATCGTCTATCAAAATGAGTCCGTTTGACGCACTGTATGGAAGGAAGTGTCGTACTCCTTTGAGCTAGAGTCAACCAGAGGATTAAGTAATGTTGGGACCTGATGCCTTACAAGAGATGGAGAGAATTGTAAAACATATACAAAGAAACATCAAGACAGCACAAGATCGCCAGAAAAGCTATGCTGATAAGAAAAGGGTGCATCGAGAATTCAAAGTGGGAGATCATGTGTATTTGCGTATCAAACCCAAAAAGAGCACACTTTGTGCTGGAAGTTGTGCAAAATTGGCTCCTAGATACTGTGGTCCTTTTGAAGTCTTAGAAAGGGTGGGACCAGTGGCTTACAAGCTGGCCTTCCCACCCCATGTTAGAGTTCATGATGTGTTTCATGTTTCATTATTAAAAAGATATGTGCATGATGCTTCTCATATAGTTGATTGGAATGTTGTACAGGTGGAACCAGAAGGGGAGTTTCTTCCAGAACAGCTTCAAGTATTGGAGTGGGAAGAAATTGAATTACGAAACAGAACAGTAGCCAGAGTAAAAGTGCAGTGGAAGAACTTTACTGTTGAAGAAGCTACTTGGGAAGGAGAAGTTGAAATGATGGAGAGATATCCATATTTTTTTTTAGAAATGAACTCTAGTAGTTAAATAACAACATTGAGGAAGGTGTTTATTTTTAGAGGGGGAATATGTAACACCCCCAATTTATGTGTTGAAATTTCAAAGTTAGACATTTGAAATTTAATCCTAAGGGGAGTGAACCCCAAAGGATAATTAAATTTTGAATGTAAATTAATATTCAATTTAAGGAAATGAATAAAGTACTACTATGCATGTTGACCAAAAATGAGATGTGAGATCACTTGCTAAATCCATGAGGATGGATAAGGCAACTATTCCCCACAATCCTTCAAAAATCCTTGGAAGGAATTAATTCTAATTTAGATTTTGAGGAAGAATCTAAATTTCCCCAATGATGAGGATAGTAGTTGGGAAGAGGTAAAAAGCTAGAAAACCTGAGGGAAAGCATAACACATCTTTAAAGAATCCCAAAAATGGGAAGCCTAGGCAAACAGGAAGAAAAACATCCTGCTATTCTGGACGCAGAATTAGAAACAGGCTTTGGGGAACTATTAGCTTAAATAAGCTGCTCCTAAAAAGATCAAAGGTTGTTGATCTATGGTGGAGGTGGTCTCAGCTCGGGGGTGAGTTCTGGGAGAGAAATAGAACTCTACGGTTGGGAGGTTTGTCTACTGCATGAGTGGTATGTATTTAAACCATCCATGGATTTTATTTTCTACAGTATGAATTGGCTACATATAATTAACCCCTCTATATTAGAAGTGTAGATGTTGTATTCTGTGTGATGGTAGATAAGAAATTCAACTATAGTAAATTTTGGTCTATCAGTCTTTATTACGGGTAATGGTAATTATGATAAGATGAATTTTATTTGTAACTTTAATCTACTTCAATAAATAAGAGAGGGACAGTAGGAATGGGTCATTCAAGCCAAATGGCAGAGAAAGGAGAAATTATTGGAGTTTGTTGGGTTCTTACTTTTAACAGAAGTAAATAGAAGAATAAAATCTTCTACCTTCTGTATTGTAGTAAGAACAATAGCCTGGGACAGTATCCACCAGAATGTCTAAACCCAACCTCGGTTTAAATCTGGAAATACTGTACAAAAGAAATACCACAGGGGGATTCAAGTAAGAACTTAAGCAACTATTAGAATGGAATACTCCATATTCTCAGAAAACAATTATAGAAACAAAACCAATGTTACTGTCTTTAGAAATTAGGGATACTGAAACACCCTGAACAGATTATACAATGGAGATAAATTCAGTCAACTCATCATGGATACATCTAAAATAGATCATGTTGTGCAAATAAACATTTGGTAAATACATGGAAGAGTATATCCATAATATAAAGTACACTAAATCTTATTATTAAAGCAGTAGGGAAATCAGTTGAAAACTTAGTCAACTCAGAAATATAGTTCATACATGTGTTGTAAGGCAGCAATCATGCACCCTAGGAGGTATGTGACTGTCATCTTACATTTTGGTTATACCTGAGATTAGAAGATTAATATGACTAGTATTTATTTCGCAACCCTGAAACCTTATGGAATATCACATGGGAGAGTTATAATCTAGCTTCCCATCAATTTCGGTATATTATTCTGAATGCATGTAAATAAATTTATGATAACAATACGGAAGTAAACACAGTAAGAGACTTGGTAGGTGTAAAAAGAGACCTGACCTACAGTGTATAAATTTCAATACGAAAATCACAAACGCAAGCCTACAGTAGATAGTGAATATATTTACTCTGCAGACCTTTTTGGAATTACGGGAAATTTCGAATATCATGTCAGCAGAAGAGAACATTATAGATATAGAACAAGTTTAAAATGAAAACGGTAAATAAGCTTAAGGCTCTTTACATAGTCTATCACCGTCCATCGGCATCAAAACAAAACAAACATCGTATGCCAAGCATTCAGTCAAAAATGCAGTGACTAGAATATACAATAGACATATATATATTTTAAATCCGGCATCGATATTCACTGTCCACGATTAAAAATTAGCATCAGAATTTTAAAGAGTCTCGGCATAAATGTCGAGAAAAACTCAGCAGAACTTAAAATGCAAACGGCGATAACCACAGTCCTTAATACAAATTAGAAGCAAAGTTTATCCATGATATGTCTGAAATTAACGAAATCATCAGTGTATAACGAGCCACGATGGCATCGTTCCATCACAAGGAATTCAGGAATCGACGTCTTGCCATCAAGCATTCATCTGGAAGCTATCTCAATAGGATAATGCCACGAATACCGACCTGTAGGTATGAGCAGAAGTTCAAATTAGTACATGAGGCAACCGTGCGAGAAACTCGCTTAGCTGAAGCTAGGGTATACACAGGGAATGAAAGACTTCACCTCAACGAATAAGATCTGACACCTGCACATACCCTAGAAGAAGTATTAGAAATCCACGAGAATGCGAAGGCAGTAAGAGTCAAATACGTATAGCAAATTCAAATAATGGGTACTGATGTAAAGGGCCAGGTATCGCTACTGAATAACCCATAAATTGAAACCTACAGTCGATAGCATTTCAACCAAGGACACAACACCAGAGACGAGGAGGCGAAAATTCAGTCATCACGACTATTACCTGAACGCCGAGAGGGTTCAGAGCGAAAGCTCTTAGCGAAACGCTTCAGGCACCGAGATGAAACCACGTACAGAAAACGAATTTAGTTAGCTGTAAACAAACTTGTATGACTCGTGAAAATTCATAGCCGCGGGAACAAACACCTGGTGACACAAATCGAACAGATTAGTAATAGAATTTTGATTTTGGGAAATGGCCATCGAATTAAATATAAAACCCCAAACACACAATTTACCTGCGTGGAAGCCAGAGGTAACCAAGATTTCAGGACTTCAGTCGCCTCGGGGAGAAAACGACCTCAACAGGTCGAGCAATGGTGTAGGAAGAATAGAAGGGAAGAACCCTCTCTGCAAAGAAAAAAAAACGTGACTCGTGCATCGATGTGCCAAGCTATGGGATGGCCGCGTTACTCATGCTGAACGAGGGAAAAGAACAACGTCAAGCAATGGGTAAATTCAATATCAACCGGAATCCAAATCTACAAACCCTAACTCGCCAAGCGCCATACACTTGTCCTCATCACAACGATGGTCATGGGGATGAGCAACTCGGTGGGATTGGCACAATTAAATTCAGAGGTAGGTAGAGTACTACAGCACCAGTTAATAAGCCATAGTCTGGAACACGCTTGAGGGTGAATGGCGTCGTGTTCCAACGAATAAGCCATGTGAATTCAATCCGAGGTGGCTCAGCCTTTACCCAGGTGGTACTCCGTACTTAAATGCCAAATATCGGGCCAAATCAACGTACGCAGAGTGCAATGATGCCCTCGAAATATCGATCAGAGTTCAGAATGAAACATACATAAATCCTTATGGTCTCCAATTGGAATAACATCTGTGTTAAAATGCGGTTCAATAGTGAATGATCTCGGGTTAAACCTTACGTTGTATCCACATGAGATATATATATATAAACCCAAAGTTGTTGATATAGGTATATGCCAAAGCTTCGTCACTGCTATGGCTAATATGATGCGTAAATCCTTTGATTGGCACGTGGTATAGGAGGAGTAGTCCTCCACGTATATAAATAATAAAAAAAATTATGTATATGTCATATGCATATATATATAAGTTTTATGGAAATGGTATTTATCATATGTTGGAAATTATGTCATATGGCATATTTTATGGATGTATATATTATATGGCCACACCCCAGTATATAATTGGGAAAGTTCCTCTAACCTTAACATGAGGATTTTAACCGGATTCGATGTATAAGTTTGATTAATACATTCTAGGATATAAACTGTAAATGTCGAAAAAAAAAAAATTGTTGTGGTAATAGAGGTACATTACATCATCACACAACTATAATTGAAAGATAATAATACAGATGGCAAGTGGATCCACCAGGGCCGGGCCCTTTGCCGCTAGTGGAGCACTGCCAAACTACTCCAGTATAAAATAATGGAACAACAACCGAATTTATGTATTATTCATATGTAGTAGAGTTTACAAGCAATCGTACTCTATTTTAATTAACAAAAATTGATGAACAATTCTGAAAATTAGAACAGGGAAAAATCTCCCCCTAATGGCAATACATGCTCTCCTTTTATAATCAGAAAGAGGAGAAAGTAAATAGTAAATGTAATCCCTGATAAAAAAATTGGATTGTTCCCAACAACTTGATAAGCAAGAAAATATATTTTGATCAATCATTCAACAGGAACAAGTCGAATTTGGTATTGCAATTGACATCATTTGGAAAATGGCCGCAATAGTGAATCTGGGAAAATCATCCTCAGATAACCTTCTGTTTCTCTTAATACGGGTCGAATTTGGGCAAACCGTTCTTTAAGTAAGTTAATTCAGTCCGTTCTGGACAAAACCCATGTTTCAGATTTTCCAGATTCTTCTCCATTTGCCCAGAATGTCCAACGAAAAACTATTACTTCTTATTCCAACGAATTTCTGAGTTGGAATATTTAATGATGAGCTGGAGATCAAATCTACAATCTGACAAATATATTAGAGGCTAAAATGGTGAGTGATGTTACAAAATATATTAATAAACCATCATTGATAAAATCATGCATAATAATCATTAATTTATTAAGAATAAGGGAGAGGAAATAATATTTATCCATAAGAGCATAAATAGTTATAAGATGGAATTATATGATAAACCATGATAAATGACGTGATAAAGAATGGTAGAAATGGATGAAATAGGTATTAAAAAGTGATAATAATAATGACAAACTAGCGTTCCAACATACTCCCAAACTGAATATATTGCATGTCCTCATGCAACCCAGAACTGAATATATTGCATGTCCTCATGCAACCCAAAGACAAAACCCATGTGTTAACCAAGAAAAAAAATTGTTCATCCCAACTCATGAAATGGATGGAACAAATGAATTTTTCCTCAAATAATGAATATTCAATTTTAGAAATCTTGATGAAGGCGTAACAATTTTTATAGTTGACATTTAGCTATATGTATATGAAGTTGTAGAAACATGTGATATAAGTAACAACAAACTTCATAAAAAATCAGATCGTTTTGATGCACGACTCATGAGATATAAACAAAATGGTTGTAGATGATAATGCATAATTTTCAAAATTTTATGAACTAATTTAGCGTGAAATTATCTGGGTTTGTGTATTTTAATGATACCTCTTTGTTATCCAGAAATCACAAGAATTAAGTTCATAGTTTTAAAGATATATGCAAATCAATTTCTGCATTGTATAAAAATGAAATTGTATGCCTTAAACGAGAAAGAAAGTAGAAAACATCCATCATGTGTAGCAATTCCTTCCCCAAAACTGAAGGATTAGCATGTCCTCATGCAATGCTAGAAAACAAAGAGAGGTGGTTGCTACAATCTGTTGAAATCTATGCTTGGTGTAAAACAACATGGAATAAGGGAGGTGTTGAGAATGAATAAGAATATCAATGGATGATAAAAAATATTACTGACATGGTCATAAGAAAGAAATGAAGGAAATAAACACTCCCCCAAACTGAAAGATGATATGTCTCTGAAAAATGGGAAGTGGTAAAGATGTGGAATGAATGATGATAAATAATGCTCAATGGATTTTCATGAAATTCTCCTAAATTCATAATAAATCAGAAAATTATGCTATTTTACCTCAAGTGTTACCTCTGAAAAAAAATGTGGAATGACATGTAGGAACTAGCATTTCTTGAAGCTAATGTAGGCTGAGCGGATACTGAAAGTGATGCAAAAGGTGGAAGCCATGCAAGAACATCATGTCTGAAGAAGTGTGCTCGTTCGTGAGTTGTGCGAGCCTTTGTTGTTAGTTGCAATAGTGTGGTCGTGCTGCGAATAGAATTCCCCCCCCCATACTTGTTGATCTCCTGTAAACAAATCACAATTCTACATGCAATTTTCTTGAAGCCACAGTGTTAATTTTGAAGAGTAACAGATAAGATGTATGCCAAAAGTTCAATCAGAAAAAATTCTGTAGTGGAAAATCAGCAAATTATGGCAGAATTCTGTACATATCGCATGTTATCCATAATGCATACATTCCCCCTTCTAATTGAAAAAGCGATTCCATGACCATAAAGCATAGAAAAAGTGTTGTGCTGATGACAAGGCAAGGGAACGAACAATACAACAGTAAATGAAGCAGAGTACACATATCAAATGATAGGACAGCAAGAGGTATGGTTATAATGAGGGCAGAGTGTACAAATATAGTTATGAATAAAAGATAAGATGCTTGGGTTGATGATAGGTAATGTGGTAAGTAAAAAGGACATCAATATGCAAGAAAAGATACGTTGCTGACAATATTCCATCTGAAAATGATATGATTGATTAAAAAACATTAACTCATGCGTAAAGGTTCATAGTAGGGAGAAATTAAGGAAATAATCTCTCTGATAAAAAGAAAAGTAAGAAGAAGGTATTATAATAATTATTGATGTTGAAAATAGAACTTCAATACCATAAGAAGAGCCTCTACTGCTAGTAGGCGTCCATAGCCTCGGCAGGGTTACTTTTTAACCCATATGAGCCGGAATCCTCAATTTATAGTTGGAGAATTCCATTGTTATTCTATAGAAGAGATCAGTGTGTTGGCGTGGTAACCAGATAACCACACTTCCATTCATAGGGAACTATCAAAAGTGATCAGGCTGTCTCCTGATGAGACCTCCTGTTCCAAGGATATTGTGGCTATCCAATAGATCATAACCTTGGTGTGGTGGCCATAGTGGTAATGTCACTTCACTACAAACTTATGAACATGGTAGGCTGGCTCTTTAATGAGACCCCCTATCCTCTATCTGTAGACAAGATTTTGTTGTTTTTACACTTTTTATGATAAATAGACGGAGGCTCAGTACTCCTTAAGAGTGGGGATGGTGGAAGAAGTTTGAACATGTCAATAGAAAGAAAATATACCCATAATCTTACCTATAATAGATAGAGAGAATTGTAGCCAAGAGAAGTGGAACCAACATGGTAAAGATGATCAATCAGTATCATATACAACAGAAATCAATATAGTTGATCCAGGTGGATATCGGTGGCCACCCACCTATTCCATTTGGACCAGCACCATCAATTCTTGCAGCTTTTCACATTCAGCACAACTTACTATTTTTAGCAGGTTTTCGGGTCCTCCACTCTCGAAGCCGTTTTGGGGCCTTAATGATCCAGGTGGATATTGGTGGCCACCCACCTATTCCATTTGAACCCCCACCATCAGTTCTTTCAGTTTTCAAGTTGCAACAAAACTTACTATTTTTTAGCAGTTTTTCGGGTCCTGAACTTCCGGAGCCGTTTTGAGGCCCTAAACGACGTTTTTTGGGAAAACGGAGAGCAACATGGGTCCATGGACCGATGTTGCTCGTTCAAGAGTTGTACGTCCCAGGATAGATCTTTCTAACGGTATTGAACGCGTCAAACGAGGATCGGGGTGCAGAAGTTATGCCCCAGGAAGTTGGACCACCAATTTACCCAAGCGGGCGCCCACAATTTTGGCGCCTCATCTCCTACGGTTAGGTTTTTGGATGTTTCGGATTCTACATTGTTTCTCAAAAATAAATAGGCCCTCGAGCCTCATTGTAACATAGTTCAGAGGTCTGTATCCATCACATCTATTCTCAGAGATTTTCTACCAGCACCCTAGCTATTTTATTTCCATTATGCTTGTAAGCATATTTATGTTATTTGATATTAATGAAATGAAGCATTATTTCCGCTACATCTCTATGTTCATGGTTATTTCTATATTCTTTTGTGTTCCTGCATAAAATCTGGATCAGTGGTATCAGAGCGGGTTTGCTCTTTCTTTGTTTTTCTTTGCATTTCCCCAATGCGGTCAGGGTATAAGGAGTTAGGGCTCGATCTGGTTGAACCCTTGCAAGATCAGCCTCGCAAACCCCGACGACCTCCCATGGTGGAAGAAAAGAAAGACGAGGGAGCAGGAGATCCTATCAAAATACTGCTCGAGGAGGCCCTCGAGAAACAAAGGAACGCGATGATGGATAACTTTGCTCAAATCCTTCAACGACTGCCCACATATGGCGCATCTGCATCCAACAACCACTCAGGAGGCGCCACTCCATTCAAGGTATAGGTAAACTTTGACATTCCTATATTTGAAGGAAAAATAGATGCAGACGACGTAGATAGATGGTTAAATTTTCTGGAAGGGTATTTCTCGTTCCATGATTTCTCTGACCGAGAAAATATTATTTTTGCACTCACCAAGCAAGCGAGAGCAGAGCGGTCAAGGGCGGTGGAAACCTACGTGACAAGAGGGGCAATGGGGAACCCTCTACGATTTCTCGACCACACCCACTTGGAATTCGTTCCGAGACGGCATCAAGCAACAATATTACCCACGTAGACGGAGGGCTATGAGGACAAATACATCCAATGGACCACTATTGCGGCAACAAAAGGATCGAAGATGTGCGCGAATTGACAAATCTGTTCCGCCTACTGCGCCTGAGAGTTGGGTATTAAAGATTCGGAGAGACATTTGGTGCTCAAGTACCGTAGTTGTCTGCATAGACACATTCAAGAGGAAATGGAGTTCCTTGACATTACCTCGCTTAGCAAGGCTTATCGCTATGCCGCCAAGATTGAGCAGAAATTTAAGCAGAAGAAGAAAGACTTTGGATCTGTGAATCCGAAGCTGCCCCAGGAATCGAAGAACAAGGAAGCGAGGCCAAAGCAATGCGACTCGGAACAACACCACAAATCCAAAGAAGGACACGGGGAAGTGAATTGAATTCTGGCCCCACTCAGCCTGGCTTGAGTGTCGGGCCAAACAGTCTTTGGTGGCTGAACTAAAGGCACCCGAATCAGATGCATTTTCTGATCCTGAGTTAGAACCAGACAAAGGCAATGACAAAGGAAAGCAGATCATTGATGCGGATCCCAGTGCCATTGTTGCCACCACCAAGATCCAGAAGGAGGGTCCAGAGGATCCAGAGGAGGGGGAGCGCCTCTTCCAATCGCAGATGTGGGTGAAGGGTTCTCCGCTGCAGTTTCTCGTCGATAGCGGAAGCCAAAAGAACCTCATTTCAGCAGACGTCGTGGAGCGGCTAGGCCTACCAACCATAACACACCCGCAGCCGTATACCATCGGGTGGCTCCACCCAGGGAGAGATCTTCGCATCCGCCAGCAGTGCCGACTTCCATACAGTATCAAGCCATTCACGGATGAGGTATTGTGTGATGTTGCTCCTCTTGATGTAGCTGATGTATTATTGGGCCAACCATACTTGTGGAGGCGACATGCTGTGTATGAGTCTAGGCCTCGGGCTATTATTATTACTTTGGGAAATAACTTGTACAGGATACCAGAGGTAGTACCGCCTCCTGTCATCTCTTTGACTACTGCAAAACAACGCAGTAAGATTGTTTCCCAGACCAGGAAATTCATTTTCCTTACGACTCATTCATAGGGAAAGAAGAATATTGTGGCCACAACCTCGAAACAGGGCTCCCTTTCATGGCTGCAGCAGATGGACAAAGTCATGGAGGAATACGATGACAATTTCTCCTCACTCATAGAGGTTCCTCTACACTGTCAGGACAAGCACTCCATTGATCTGACTCCCAATGCACCACCACCTGATGTTGCCATACATCCTGCAACTACACATACAGAATCCAAACATGTACTGTATGAGGCTGATAAAGAAATCAAATTTACTAAACGCATCCAGCATGTCCACCCGCAGGTCCATGACATCTTCAACACATCTAATACTCAGTTCAACAGAATTTGCCTCATCTCATGGAGGATCTCAACGCAATGGGGACCATTGCTTTCTAAGGAGGGAGGAATGATCCAGGTGGATATCGGTGGCCACCCACCTATTCCATTTGGACCAGCACCATCAATTCTTGCAGCTTTTCACATTCAGCACAACTTACTATTTTTAGCAGGTTTTCGGGTCCCCCACTCTCGGAGCCGTTTTGGGGGCTTAATGATCCAGGTGGATATTGGTGGCCACCCACCTATTCCATTTGAACCCCCATCTTTAGTTCTTTCAATTTTCAAGTTGCAACAAAAATTACTATTTTTAGCAGTTTTTCGGGTCCTGAACTTCCGGAGCCGTTTTGAGGCCCTAAATGACATTTTTTGGGAAAACGGAGAGCAACATGCGTCCATGGACCGATGTTGCTCGTTCAAAAATTGAAGTCCTCGGATAGATCTTTCTAACGAGCTATTGAACGCGTCAAACGGAGATCGGGTGCCAAAGTTATGCCCCCGGGAAGTTGAACCACCAATTTACCCAACGGGCGCCCACAGTTTTGGCGCCTCATCTCCTACGGTTAGGTTTTTGGACGTTTCAGATTCTACATTGTTTCTCAACAATAAATAGGCCCTTGAGCCTCATTGTAACACAGTTTAGAGGTCTGTAGCTATCACATCTCTTCTCAGAGATTCGCTACCAGCACCCTAGCTATTTTATTTCCATTATGCCTGTAAGCATATTTCTGTTATTTGATATTAATGAAATGAAGCATTATTTCCGCTGCATCTTTATGTTCATGGTTATTTCTATATTCTGTTGCGTTCCTGCATAAAATCCGGATCAAT
>JAXQQM020082450.1:0-183458 GCA_034641835.2 Pinus albicaulis | reverse complement strand
ATCTTTGTGACCCATTTTTGCTGCTCTTCTGAAGATAGTCTTTGTTCCAAAAAGTGTTTAAGACTATCATGATCAGTTTTTACCTTGAAGTGTCTTCCCATTAGGTAAGTTCGCCATTTCTTTAGTGCATGCAGTATTGCTAACATTTCCTTCTCATAAATAGGTTTTTGTAAATACTTTCCTTTGATTGGACTACTTTCAAAAGAAATGGGTCTTCCTTCCTACATTAAAACAACACCAATTCCATTTCCTGAGGCATCACATTCCACAATAAAGGTTTTTGTGAAGTCTGGCGTAGCTAAGACCGGTGCTAGGCACATTGCCTCTTTAAGATGTTCAAAGGCCTTAGTTGCTTCAGGAGTCCATGAAAATGCATCTTTCTTCAATAATATTGTTAGAGGTGCTGCTATTCTCCCATAATTCCTAACAAACTTGCGATAATAGCCTGTTAACCCGAGAAATCCTCGCAACTGCTTTATTGTCTTGGGGACTTTCCATTCCTTAATGGCTTTAATTTTGTTAGGGTCTACTTTAACACCCTCGTGAGATATAATATGACCCAGATATTCCACCTCTTGTACTCCAAAAAAACATTTGGATGTTTTTGCATATAATTGTTTCTCCTGCAATAGTTTGAGCACCCTGTCAACATGTTCAACATGATCCTTCCAAGACCTGCTGTAGTTTAGTATATCATCAAAAAATACTAGCACAAATTTTCTAAGGAAGGGTTTGAAAATGGAATTCATCAACCCTTGAAATGTAGAAGGTGCATTGGTAAGGCCAAAAGGCATCACCAAAAAGTCATAATGACCCTCATGAGTTCGAAATGCTATTTTTGGAATATCTTCAGTCTTCATTCTAATTTGATGATATCTGAACGAAGATCCAACTTGGTAAAATAAATTGCTCCATGTAATTCATCCAATAATTCATCAATCACAGGAATGGGAAATTTGTCTTTAATGGTGAGCTTATTGAGCTCCCTATAATCCGGACACATTCGCCATGATCCATCCTTCTTGTGTACCAATACTACAGGAGCAGAGAAAGAACTTTGACTAGGTTGAATTATGCCCGCCTCTAACATTTCTGCAATCATATGTTCAATTTCGCTCTTTTGGAAGTAAGGATATCTATAAGGCCTGATGTTTGGAGGAACACTTCCTGGAATCAAATGAATAGCATGATCATGATCACGAATAGGTGGGAGTCCTTTGGGAGTTTCAAACACCTTGGAATGATTGTCCAAGACTTGTTGGAGATCTGCAGAAATGGATGATTTTGATGTTGGAACTTCTAGTGAGCATAATTGTGCAATTACGCCTCGTTGTTTTTTCTTTAGAAGCTTTGTCATGACATTAGAGCTTATTATCCTTCCTGGCTTCCCCGCAATACCCCGTAATTCGACTTCCTTTCCTTCTGAAAAAAATTTCTTGAAAATTTCTTGAAAATTAAAAGCTACCGTCCCCAAAGATTGTAACCATTGTACTCCTAGTACAACATCAACACCTCCCATAGGAATGGAAAGCATTGGACTAGTCAATACATATTCCCCCATGGTTAACTTGATATTATGGCATTTTCCAGAGAAATTTATAGTTCCTCCATTTGCAACCATCACTTGACATTCTGGTGCTGGGTATAGGAAACAATTCAATTCCTTGGCTACCTTACAATGAATAAAATTATGGGTGCTACATGAATCAATCAACACTATTACCTTTTTCTTCTTGATATGTCTTTCTATCTTGAGAGTTTGAGGAGTGGTAATTCCTGCCAATGCATTACACGATATGGTCAGACTCATTTCTTCCTCTTCTAGGGTTGGTTCCTGGTGTATATCCTCTTCTTGTTCATTTTCTTCTTCCTCTTCACAATCTATGTAAAATAATTTCTTCTCGACACACTTATGACCTTTAGTGTATTTGCTATCACAACTGTAGCAAAGCCCTTTTGCTCTTTTTTCTTCCAATTTTTGTGGTGTCAACCTTGTAGGTTGTGGAAATCTAGGCGTAGCAACACTTCCTTCTTTATAGAATTGAGTGGTAGGCTTCCTTGTCGCTATTGTTTTACATTCAACTTTTCTTGCCAACCTGAATTCCTTCTCCAATGAATCTGGTTCCAAAACACGAAATTCATGTTGGATATTATCCTTTAAAGTGCCTATGAAGAGATCGATCCTGTGTTCCTCTGGAATATCAGTTACCCTTATATTCAATTTTTGGAATTCCTCAATGTGCTGCCCCACTAAACCCTTTTGTTTGAAATTTATCAATTGGCTAAAGAAGGTGTTGCTCTTTGTATCCTCATAATGTGCTATCATTTCCTCCGTAAAAATTGACCAAGTGACAATTTTTTTACGGGAGCAAAGCCATTGATACCATACAAATGTATTTTGTTCTAATTGTAAAGTTGCAATGCGTACCTTTTGTGTGTTTTGCACGTTATGGAGATCAAAATATTGCTCCATCTGTAGTATCCATGTTACAGGATCCTTTCAATCAAACTTCCTTATATCCATTTTTGGAATATGGTGGTTCTTCCCACCAAAATTAGAGTTTATGAAATCACGATTGACATTTATTTTGTTCTCATCATGAGGTTCTTCTACTATCTTTTCACCATTAGGAAACATTTCTTGTATCAACTTTGTCAAACCTTCGATGTCTGCTTTTAGATCATTCTTCATGTTTTCCATGTTGTATTTCATGTCTGCTTCCGTGCCATCCATCTTAGCTTCCACGCCTTTCTTCAAACCATCCATATTCACTTCCACACTGTTGGCGAGAAGTCAGGTCTCGCGGACAAGACCCAGGTTCAAGAGTTGTGGCCAACAAAGGGGTCCGGTGTAGTCTAGGAACACGCCGACATTTTCACCCTGCTTTGGAGAGCAGTGCGTCTCACCTGAGGCATGCCACAACCACATGCAGAAGGGGATGAGATCAATGGCAAGGAACAAACTCGCAACTAATGAAGGGTAGTACATCCATTACATATACAGAGTTATATATGCAAGATCGCTTAATAAGCATTCAAATATTTGCAAATAAAATTTTAAACCAGCATAAACACATTACAAGCACATGAACATCTTATTGAGACAACAACCCTCCATTGTATTAATCTCTTGGCCAAACAGATGATTACATGGCATTCTCACTGATAGCTCACAAATCTGATACAGATAATTTCATAACAGAAAGATAGAATAGAGAAGATAAGAAACCATATGAAGAACATGCAGGATTCCTCCGTAGCTGCTCTGCGCGTCTTTCCCTGTCTCTAGCCTCGCAACCTCTTCAGCATCTATTCAACATTATTTTCTTTTCAGCCGGGTGACTGTTATTTATTCACCCGCTCTCACGACTATTAGTTCCTCTGTGGCTTTACTCCGGCTTCTCCTGGCTTCTCTCCTGTTATCTTCGTGTTCCACTTCCTGTCGTCTGCTGTGTTTCCTTCATATGCACTTGTCCCTGTTCTATCTCTAGCTATCGAGTGCTTCTGCGCCACCTTGGTAGCTCCGTGACTCCTGGTAGTTGCGGCGTGGTTGCGGTTTCCATGTGTATTCATACCGCAACTCAAAAAGGGTCGAAATTCAAAATGTCTTAGCCAAGATTTCAAAACTAAACAAAAACAAGGGCCCCAACAGGCCCCGACCACAATTCTTTGACTCGTCCCCGAGTCAATCACAAATAATAGTCTCCACTTCCATTGCTCCGCTGGCACCCATGCTCTGTTCTGCTGTGCCTTCACCCTGCGCCCTTTCCTGTTATGCTCCGCCATCTGGTTGTTCAAACAAGGGCCCCAACTCTGGGACCCGGCGGAGCACTATATCTCTAAGCTCGGTGAAGTCCGCCACCGCTTGCTACCATTCCTGCATAAGCAAGTCGGCTTCTTTAGAGATCCGGGTGGCAGTGGTCGCGTCTGTAGTCGTCGGGGCAGCCCTGAACAACGTGGCAAGCTGGGCTTCGGCCTTGGCATCCAGCTGTTGGATGGAGTTAGCATTGGCGCGAATGGGCGGCCGAATCTCCCGAATGACCTGTTTGGCCACTGCCGTGTCGGTCTCAGTCTGTTGCATTTGAATTTCAAGCTCGTCCGCCCAGGCGTAGAGCTGATCTAACTGTGCCGGGTCCGTGGTCACCTGAATGTCACGGGAAATTTGTTGCAGCTGGGCAGCGATAGGCTGCGTCTTGACAGTTAGAGTGAGTGAGCACTCCTGCAGACTTCGCAGAAGGGCGGAGGCCGCGGCTGCAGTGGAATGGAGAGTTGCCTGCATACTAACTGCCTGATTCTGCTTGGCAGTCACCTATTCTGAATGGACACTCGGTGGATCTGGAAGGGTAGGCCATGCGGCTAACGCCGCTTGGAGTTCCTGGTTCGCCCTGCAAACCTCAGTGAAAATCGTCCTGATGTGGTGAGCCTGGATTGCTATACTGTCCTTCGCTATAGTGGCAGGAAGTGGGGCATAATGAGCCCTTGCAGCAGGCCATACGTTGGAGAACGCCTGAGCAGCAATGTTGACCTGCTCCTGTAGGTAGGTCTTCTCCCTAGTCAGCTAATTGCGTTGTTCAGTAAGCGCCGTGATCTAATTATGCTGCTCGGTATACCGCTGCTGAAGCTCTGTGTGAATCTGCTCGGCCTTGACGGCTGCCCGCTGAATGAGTAGGTACAGCTGTGCTGGACTCCATGGTTCTGCGTTGGTCATGTTGGGTGCGCCCTGCTCCGGCACCCGCTCTTGCGAAGGTTGGTTGCTGGCCACTGGTCGGCTTGAAGTCTCTAGAGGATGGACCGGCGTCTGCTGCTGCACTGAAGTGGCCATCTCGGACTCCGGCCGGTCTTGCTGCGTGGTCTGTTCTGGGGGAGGGGCAGCTGAATCAGCCCCACCATTCATTAGCCTGGTAGATATAGTAGAAGGAGGATCCTGGGCCATGGCCACGGGGTCAACCGACGGTACCACAGCTGCAGTACTGGAGGTGACTTCCACCCTGTGGTCACCTCCGAAAAGTTCCCGGATGAGAGAATCTGACACAGTAGCTGATGAATTGGATGGATTGGATGAGGTGGCAGGTGGTCGGCCGATGGAGGGAGCAGTGGACGGAGTGAAAGAAGTGTGAGGGAGGCGAAGGTTGAGGAACTCTGACGGATCGATCAGAGGTTCCTCTGGAATCAAAGTCACTATGGGTGGAGTGGCTGGTGGATCATCATCAGTAAGATCCACCACTGGATCTGTGATAGCAATGTGGGCCCTCTTGGATGGAGGGGGATCTGATGAATCGGGTTCTAGACCCGGTTCGCCCATCGGTGTGATGATCGGGGTGGCAGAGGTGAACAGGGTAGTGGGGATGGCAGAAATGAGGGGAGTGGTATTGGAGGGAGCACGAGACCGACTGATGTGAAATTCAGCAAAGGAGGGAAATATAGGGGCACCACTTGAAGCAACTTGGGTTGCCACGTTAAGTCATCGTACCTGGTCATTGAGGTGCTCGACGATGGGGACCAGCGATTCGGGCAGGTCTGGTGTGGTCTCAGCTGCATCCTGTGGAGGTTCCATCGCAACCTGTGAGGACCCCGCTGCGCTGGTCACGGCAGGCTGCTGTGCCGGCAGCATCCGCTCAAAATTATAGCGGGTGATCCCGTCGCGGACGTGCTTGACGACCCTCGGCCACGCAGAGACCTCCCGGTGAAAGGTGTCGTCATTCAACTGGAATCGGAGGGGCGCCATGTGAAAGGTGGTGTCCGACACACAAGTTGGCCGGAGGAAGGTGTGCCTGTGGCTGAACCCAAACCACACCTGCTCACTGTACTCATCCAACAGGTGCCTGGGCACCCGCTGCTGGTTGGTCACCACATTTGTCATCATCCCATACCACGTCCGGAACGCTTCCGCGTTCACCTGTTTGGTGCTGGGGTCTGTGGACACCTGCCAGGGGGTGTATTTCATCGCAAGAGGCTGGCTCGCGGTCGTCTCCGCCGGCATCCGGACAGGAGGAAGGTGCCATTTCCACATGGCGAAAGCTAATATCAAGTACCCGTAAATGAAACTGGTGGTTCGCTTGTAGTTCTCTTCGTAGGCCGCGAAGAGTTCTTTCAGCATGAATGAACACTAATTCAACTTGATGCCCTGGATGCAGTGCTCCGCAATGGAGATTGTGTCTAGAGTGCACTCTCCCTTCGTGTAGTTCCGCATCATCTTGCTAGCGATCAGGTAGCAAGTGAACCGAATTTTGGGCTTATTGATTAAATCAATTTTCGCACCTTTGCCACCCCGGCGAGTGCCATACTTGGTGTATAGGTCGGAGTCACCCGACTTTCGGGCGCGCTTGGAGGATGTCTGGCCAGCGGCGGAGACATCTGCACCATTTTGAGACAACTCGGTAAGCCGATGAATGTCTTCTGCATGAATTGGAATTTCTTCATTGAGCCACAGGGACCCATTCTGTATCCGACTGAGAAGGAACCGGGTGCATTGCAAAGCCGGTCCCGTAGTTCCGAAAATTAGAAGAGTCCTCAAATGCATCAAGGACGACTGTTGTATGCCCCTGAATTCTGGTCGCATCCGACTGTTGGAGCTGCTGCCTGGCGTATAATGATGCTCCATGTAGGTCTGCCAATGGAGGTGGGGGAATTCAGCTGGGTCGGACAGGTTGGCATCCATACATGCTGCATTGTCATACTTGCCCACTAGCAACTCTACGCGGTGAATTCGGCTGTCCAACACTGGTTCGGGGATGGAGAGGAGAGCTCTCGGCATCTTGGTGCGGCGCTGGTAGACTTGGAGGATTCTTCTGGAGTTTCCTTCTGAGTGCGGTGCGCTTGAAGGCTGGAATTGCTCTGGAGTCGCTGCAACTTCCAAATTGAACTGGTCCGTCATTCTCGTGCTATTGATGTTCATGCAAATTATGTCATCTGCTGGCACGAGCGGGGAGTTGATGAGACTCCATAACGGCAATTAATTCTTGCTATCCTTCGAGGCTGCGATAATCGTGCGATCAATCACGTGCGTGTATGTAATTTGACAGTTGCTGATGGCATCATGGGAAGATGGGCGGACATGATGGCTGAGGGAACTGCGGGTGATGGCAAATGATTATGGTACAATTACTATCTACTTATGGTAATTTATGAAGCAAATTTGAGCGATCCTACGGACTGACAAAAGGACTGACTGAAATGACCTGGACTGACACTGGCACGGGGATGGATCCTACGTGAACGACACGCTGGACTGGCGCTGCGACACGCCGGACTGGTCCACCTCGACCATAGTCGGTTGCGGTGAGGTACCCGCAACTGACCAATTATTTGACAGACTGCCTATGAACGGAAAAGACTCCCTACGCTCATCCAGGTTGCGGGAGAGTTATTCGACTAAGCTACTCTACGGGTTCTCTCGGTTGCAAGAGTTATTGATGAAAAGTGAAAGGTACCTACTCCTGGTAGGGTTTCAGGTGTGCGCCATTCACCCATCCGGGAAGAACCGTACCGTCTAGCTGTGCCAACCGAACAGCTCCTGAGTCGCGGATCTCGATGACAAAGTACGGTCCCAACCAGTGCATCTGGAGCTTGCCTGGAAACTTCTGGAACCAGCTGTCATATAAGAGAACTTTGCCGCCCAGTTGGAAGGCTTTGGTTTTGATGTGGCGGTCATGCCACGCTTTCTTCCTGGCCTTCTGAATCTTCTGGTGAAATTTCGTGAGGAATCGGGCCTCATCCAGCTCCTGTAGCTCCTGGAGGCGTTCCCGAAGTGACTCCTCTTCTGAGAATTGGAGGGGCGTTGCGATCAAAAGACTGGGTATAGTGAATTCGATGGGAATCACAGCTTCCCGGCCATACACCAACTGGAATGGTGTCTGGTTGGTCAAACGTTTCACTGTGGTCCGATAGGCCCATAATGCCACTGGGAGGCGCTCGTCCCAATCGTCGCGCTGAGCATTGAAAATTTTAGTCAAGCCCTTCTCAAGAATCTTGTTGAAAGCTTCCACAGTACCATTGGCCTATGGGTGGTATGGGCTTCTTTTGTGATGCTGAATCATAAATGTGTCCAGTAGTGACTTGACCGTGGCATTAATGAAATGCGTACCCTAATCGCTGGTCAAGCTCCGTGGGCAGCCAAAACGGCTGATGATGTGTTCAAAGATGAACCGGGCAGCGGTCTCTACCGAGCAGTCGCGTACCGCTGCTGCCTCAGCCCACCGTGTGAGATAGTCCGTGGCGGTAATGATGTACCGGGCCTTGGAATGTCGAGCGATTGGTGCGATGGGACCTACAAAATCAACAGCCCATTTTTCAAACGGCCGCAAAACATGCACTGGGTGTAGCGGGAGCTCGTCCTAGTGCGAAGGCCTTCCCGTCCGCTGGCAAACATCACAACGCTTCACATAGGCCTTACAGTCAGCATGTACCGTCGGCCACCACAGGCCAGCTTGGAGCACCTTCCTTGCGGTGGGTTTCGCACCCACATGCCCTCCCGCAACACCACTGTGATATTCCGACATCACTGCTTCCCATTCATGGTCGAGAACACACCTGCGCAACACCTCATCAAGGCCCAGTTTGTACAGCTACCCCACGATCAATTGGTAGTTGGCCGCCCGGACAACTAGGTGGCGTTTCTGAAGCGGGGTGTAATCCTGAGGGCACTGTCCCGTGGTCAGGTAAGTGGCAATGTCATCCAGGTAATCTGGTACTGCTTCAACCCGGAAGAGGTCAGCATCTGGTAGCTGATCGTCCAACGAGCCTTCATTCTCTCCCGTCTCCAACCTGGATAAATGATCAGGACCAACATTCAACCTGCCAGGCTTCACAATCACTTCAAACGTGAATTCCTGGAAAAGTAATAGCCAACGACAGATTCTTCCTTCCAACACGGGCTTATTCACCAGATACTTCAATGAAGAATGGTCCGTGAAGAATATGAATTTGCCTCCCAGAAGATAGTGGCAGAACTTCTGGAGGGAGTACACCATCGCCAACGCCTCCCGCTCGGTCGTGGTGTAGTTCTTCTTTGCATTTGATAACCGCCGGCTGGGGAAGTACACCGGGTGGTCAACTGTCGTCTCCCTGGGTTGCGCCAATACAGCTCCAAGTGCAATACCGGATGCATCAATATGCACATGGAACTGCTTATCCCAGTCGGGGTGAACAGGTATGGGCGCCGTTGCCAACTTCTCCTTCAAAGTGTCAAGTGCCTTCCTGCACTCCGCCGTCCACTGAAACACCTCTGACTTTCGCACCAGTTTCTCCAGAGGGGTCATAATCTTGGTGTAGTTGTGAATAAACTGCCTGTAATACCCTGTGTGTCCGAGCAATGCCCACAACTGCTTCACGGTCTCGGGGGCCTCCATGTGGACGATGTCCACGACCTTGGCAGGATCAACGCAGACCCCTTTCTTGCACACCACATGGCCCAAAAGTGTGCCGAATGGAACTGCAAAAATACATTTCTTCAAGTTCAAGGAAATCTGTAGCTGGTGACACCGGTCAAACATAACATGCAACAGAGAGGCGTGTTTCTTCAACAGACTGTAGACAGTCCAGTCATCCATGTAGACCGCCAGGAACTTGTGAATGTACTCCCGGAAAGCAGCAATGACAATCCGGGAAAACACAGCCGGTGCGTTCTTCAGACCAAACAGCATAACGTGGTATGCGAATGATCCCCACTCAGTGCTGAATGTCGTCTTTGCTTTGGCTTCCTCGGCAATGCACACCTGATGGTAACCCGAAAACCCATCAGTGAATGAATAAGCTTCGTTTCCCGCAATGTGATCTAGGACCTCATCGCTGAAGGGAGTGGGAAACGGGTCGTGGATGCAGGCATTGTTCAGGCTACGGTAATCTACACAGACATGGATCTCCGCTTTGTCCTTCTTGTTCTGGATGACAATGGGACTCACCCACTCTGCTTCTTCTACTGGAAAGATGAGACCTGCAGCCAGCATTTTGTCAATCTCCATCTTGACCTTCTCTTTGATACGTGGGTTCAACCGGTAGGGTCGGTGCTTCACCGGCCTTGCCCCCGGTTTCAGCGCGATGCGCATTTCGCCCAGATCCCCCTTGATCCCCTTTAGGTCCGCAACTGAGGACGGAAAAAAATCTTCGTATTCCTAGAGGAGGCTGAAAATTTCTTTTGTTTTCTCCTCATCCCAGTAATCTCCCACCATTGCGAGCTTAGGTTTCTCGTCCGTTCCAATGTTCAGTTTTTTTGTCTTTAGCGGCTGTAAATGGACTCCTTCAGTTCGTCGGCTCTTCACTGATGCTTCGCTCACCTTCCTTTTCATCAAAATAGAGATGCCTGAGGTCCTCCAAACTATCGTCCTCCGGATCGCCATCAATCCGGTGACAAACCAACTCGCGCCTGACCTCAGGTCGTGACATAGCCGGGCCCTCATCGGGCTCAGGCTGGCGAAAAAATAAGACCTCCTTGATTGCCTGTAGGGCCTGAGACTCCTGCGCCGTCTCCCCTTCGAACGAGAAGCACCAAACGAACTTGTCCGCAACTGCCTGCCAAGAGCGGGTTTCCCATTTCCTTTCTTCCTCCAGGTACCAGGCCTAGGGAATGGTGCCTAGGGAGTGGATAAACCTGTGGACCCACAGCTCCTCAGGGTACTGTGTGCTCTGCCACTGTTCGTCGCAGGCCCGCAAATGGTGTCGCGGGTCTGAAGTTCCATGATACTTAAGCGTACTGGAGGGTCCTTCATCCTCTTTAAAGCGTGCCCACAGAGCATCCGCCACGCACTCCCATCGCAACAGAGTGTTGCGGTGATTTTTCCACCACCGTGCCGACGTTGACTGCAAGGCCACATCCAAAAGTGGTATCCGACTTTCAGCTGGGACCCGGTCTTCCACCTTGGCAATAAAAGTATTGACTGCTTGCATGTTCGACAATGTGGGATATCCGCGGATCTCAGTCCCTACCCACCGGACTTGAGCAACGGAGGCACATCTCCGCGTGGTGGTCTCATATCCCCCTTGCTGCCAGTCTTCCCAAGCGAGTTCGGATCCGAGCTCCGAGCTCTGCACACTCCGCCAACTGACAGAGCCAGTTGCGGTCGGGTTAATATAATCATCCCGCTTCCCTGCAGTCATCTGATAGAGATGGTCCATTATCTGAGCATCCTCCCGATTATCCACTGTTTTTGTATATTGCGGGCCCTGATACGGGTCGAGAGGCTGGGTGACCCGTACCTCCCCATCCTCAAAGATCATCAGCTCCTTCTTGAGGTCGATGATGGCGTAATTCTCAAAAGCCCAATCAATGCCGAGTAAGGCCGGATAGGGATCCTTGTCACCCATGATATCAATAACCTCAAAATCGGTGTATGTCTTCACCCCTGCAACGTCGACCTCGACTCCCTCGAGCCGGCCGATTGGCAAAATGCAGTACTGGTTCGCCATCCTGAGTTGGATTGGTGAGTAGGCTAGCCGTGGCCTTCCAAGAGCCTCCCATGTCTTTCGTGGCAGTATGTTGACGTCGGACCCCAAGTCCAACATGGTGTCGCTGATTTGGAACCCCGCGACCTACGTGTTAAGCCAGAATTCTTTGCATGTTCGTTGCTTATTCCACTTGACACGTTGCACGTATTGGGGGCCAGCATCCGCCGGACCTATAAGTTCGGTGCACCCCTGCAGTGCTCCTTCCAAAACATGCTTGATCTGTTGTTGCCGCGCAGCGTTATCAACAATCCTGAGGAATAGCCGGAGCCAATCCTCGACCACAGTACCTGCGACATTTTGCGCACCAGATTCTGGCAGCATGGGCTCCTCCAAACCTCCCTCGTTCCGCAACTGGGCGAATGCCTCAACTGCCTCTTGGAAATACTTCTTCTGGGCTTCGGGCCTGATCAACTTCTTTGGTGATGCCGGTCGAACCACTCGTGCTCGCTCCTTCTCGTGGGCATCCTCTCCAGTCTTATTTACCCCATTTGTCACGATTGCGACGTTCTGTAAGTCTGGGGTGGCGTTCCCCCGCGGCTCTGAGTTTATCAGATTCGCTCCCCTCTGCCTAGCCCATTCTTCCCACTTATTGATGAGTTCCGGACAGTCCTCTATAGCATGAGCGTTGACCTGGCACTGGGAACACCAGGGTCATCGCGGAAGGGGACACTCTCGAGCCACATGACCCTCCTGGTCACAGTTGTAACATTTTACCGGACCGCGTCCACCTGTGCGGCCTCCCCACATGCCTCCGCCACCTCTTACCCTTGGAGCCTCGTTCACCCAGTACGAGGGACGATCCAGTTGATCCGCAAGTGCGTCAAGCGCCCTGCACTGCTCAGTGTTATGAGTCGTTGACACGCAAAATTCGCAGTATACATTATTCAAGACCATGGAGTACTTCTGTAATATCGGGCACATCCAAGGAGGATGCCCCAGCGTCCGGAAAATTTCGCAGTACTCGGTGGTGGAGGACTCCGGTGGCGGTGGGAACCCCGCGTAAGTCTGTTGCGACTGGTAGACTCCCTACGGGTTCATCACCGTGCCACCCCCTGGTGGTGGACCCCCCTGGATTGCTGCGACCGAGGGTCCTGCTCCTGCACCGCGCAACTGAGGACACTCGGTTGCGACGTGGCCCTCGACCAGGCAATGAGTACACCAAACATTCGGTCACGCTGGTCTCACCAGCTAAAGTTCCTTGAGCTTTTCAGTCAAGCTGGCGATCTGGTGTTGCAACCCTATCAAAGAAGGATCTTGCCGGGCCGCCCCCCCTGATATTCCTGGGGGTAGCCCACCATGGCTTCAATCTTCATGGCCTGCTCCAAAGCGTCCTGCAGATTATCAATCTTCTGCTGAGTGAGGGGGGTTCATGTCAAGGGGATTAGAGCCTTGATGAACCAGTCCCTCTAGTGGTTTGGATCGATCGGGTAGCTAAGTTTCCCGATCGCGTCCTTGAATCGTCGCATCAACTCCCATGCGGTCTTACCTTCCTTCTGCTTAATTTCCCACAGCTCTGATAGGCCCTACTGGTCTGTCTGGGGAAGCTTGAATTCGCGAACAAAATCCCACTTCACGTCCGCAATTATGGGGTTAGGATGAGCCACAGACCACTTGATAAACCATCGCAGAGCCCTCTCTCTGAGCATGGTTTGGAATTCTATTAACTTCCCTGCATCTGGCGTCTGGAAAGCCCTCCAGATAGCTTCGCACAGATACCAGTGTTGTTCTACGTCGTCATTGCCCCGGCCAGAGAACTCTGGATACCGGGTGAAAGATCCAGCCATGTGTACTTGCAGAGAATTGACTAGGATAAAGCCTCTCGGTCCTGGTTGCGCAATGGTTCCACTAGGAAAAATACCACTACTATTAACGCTGCTGTTACCGGACGTTACTGACACTGATGCACTATTTTATGACCAACTCAATTCTTGTAGCTGAATAAAAATATTGCTTAAAGGTTGATATAGTACCAGGGGAAGGTCGTGATCCTGGCCATGCAGAAGGTGAGAATTAGGGCTTCCTGGAGGGGTGGGTGCCGTCTGATCTTGAAACATCCGCTGCATCACGCCGTGCCATTCATCATCGGAACTTTCTTCGGGCTGCATCTTTCCGTTATCTTCGCTAGTTACGATCTCTCTTTCTCGCGTCGCTGGGCTCCCATGCACCCACTGCACTTCCACTGCTGTCCCGTTTTCTTCCCGGGTATCCAAACCCATAACTCCCATCCTCTGAGGCACCTCCTTCTGATTTTTCCTCTCGATCTCTCTTTCTCGCGTCGCTGGGCTCCCATGCACCCACTGCACTTCCACTGCTGTCCCGTTTTCTTCCCAGGAATCCAAACCCATAACTCTCGTCCTCTGAGGTGCCTCCTTCTGATTTTCCCTCTCGATCTCTCTTCTCTTCAAGTCTCTCATTACCCTTCTTTGCCACCTATCAGCGATCTGTGCCTGCCGATGTGAACGTAGCTCCCGCAACTTGCATGCGGCCTCAGCATCCATTCCCCACTCCCCACTCTCACAGTCTACACAGCATCGGTCCCCTCAACCCTTCCCTCAGTACGGGTGGTTTACGCTTCCATACCCGTTTTGTGGAATTCAATCAACCCTTCGTCCACCATCAAGGCTTTGATCCACAGCGGAATCTCCTTCAACAGCTTCCCTCTCAGCCCTGAGTGGAAAACAGCCTCGGCCTTCGAGAAGGACTGGTAGCACTCAGTAGCAAACTCCACAGCGTATCCTTCCAACGTGGTCCTTACCCAAAAATCCACTGCGCGGGTTAGTTCAGTATCTACCCGATGCAGTGCCACCAGGTCTTCGTGCGTCCACCTGCGGTTTATCTTACGCAAGCCTTCGAAGACGACGTCGCTCGTAACCTCTTAAACCACGGTATGAGAGTCATAGAGACAGCTACACGAAAAAGCTAAGTACGTGTCTTCGGGCACGAGTCGGGAGAAGGAACAAACTCGCCAGTCGCCACCTCCCTTTTTCTTGGTGGGCGCTACTTCTTTGAGCGATGAGCTGGTCCGGTGATCATCCCACCATCGGCAGTATTGCCTTAAAGGTCATGATGCCATGAAGTCTAGATCCCCTCGAGTATACGAATCGTTGTAGCGAAACCATTTGTTGGCGAGAAGTCAGGTCTCACGGACAAGACCCAGGTTCAAGAGTTGTGGCCAACAAAGGGGTCCGGTGTAGTCTAGGAACACGCCGGCATTTTCACCCTGCTTTGAAGAGCAGTGCGTCTCACCCGAGGCATGCCGCAACCACATGCAGAAGGGGATGAGATCAATGGCAAGGAACAAACCTGCTACTAATGAAGGGTAGTGCATCCATTACATATACAGAGTTATATACGCAAGATCGCTTAATAAGCATTCAGATATTTGCAAATAAAATTTTAAACCAGCATAAACAAATTACAAGCACATGAACATCTTATTGAGACAAAAACCTTCCATTGTATTAATCTCTTGGCCAAACAGATGATTACATGGCATTCTCACTGATAGTTCAGAAATCTGATACATATGAATTTTGGAACAGAAAGATAGAATAGAGAAGATAAGAAACCATATGAAGAACATGCAGGATTCCTCCGCAGCTGCTCTGCACGTCTTTCCCTGTCTCCAGCCTCGCAACCTCTTCAGCATCTATTCAACATTCTTTTCTTTTCAGCCGGGTGACTGTTATTTATTCACCCACTCTCGCGACTATCAGTTCCTCTGTGGCTTTACTCCGGCTTCTCCTGGCTTCTCTCCTGTTATCTGCGTGTTCCACTTCCTGTCTTTTGCTGTGTTTCCTTCATCTGCAATTGTCCCTGTTCTATCTCCAGCTATCGAGTGCTTTCGCACCACCTTGGTAGCTCCGCGACTCCTGGTAGTTGCGGCGCGGTCACGGTTGCCATGTGTATTCATACCGCAACTCAAAAAGGGTCAAAATTCAAAATGTCTTAGCCAAGATTTCAAAAATAAACAAAAACAAGGGCCCCAACACACGCCTTTCTACAAAACTTCCATTTCATTTTTTGTTTCTCTTTGCGAGAGTGAAATTTGTTGCACTTGCTCTTGTAATTTTGATAGATCATGTTGCAATTCTTCATCTTCATGAGTCATAGTTGAGCCTTCTGAAGGCTTAATGGGTGTTGAATTATTTTTACGAGGCATATTTTAGAACCCAATACTGATATATATTCTACAATGTGCCCTTGGGATCAATTCAAATTGATTCTTCAAACAAGACTTATGCAATTCGCAAAAAAATACACACCTTTTTCTTGCTTTTGAGGAGCTCGATATTGAAATTGGATTATCTCTGTAATTTCAGCACTTCAATATTTGAATTTTGGTACTGATTTAGCCCTATGAATTATATTTTGAATGCCACAGGTCTGACCTGATTTGGATTCTCCAAGACCAAGTTGTGCCCAATCTCCCACAATGACCTAATTATGGACTGGTTTAGTACAACGAACTTGAATGACTTGCCACGTGTCACTGTTTCATCCTTCAGCTCTGAAATCAATAGCAAAGAAACTACAGTCCATTTAATAGCGACCACTTTTTACGGCAGTCCAATCTGATGCTCAGAGAGAGAGCTATGAAGATTTTCCCACGATCACCTCTTTCAGATGAAATTCAGGAGCCTGAAAAAGCACTACCTTTTACAGATAATATCTCCGAAAATATTGCGAACCAAGATCTAAAATTTTTTGAAAATTTTCTTCAGGATTTCGGCTTTGCACCCTAAAAATTTCAGATTCTTAACCTTCGTAGAAAAAAAATTATAGCACAAATTCCAAGATGACCTGTTTAGGAGACTGAAAAAAGACCTAACTTCCACAGATCATATCTCTAAAAATATTGCGAACCAAACTCTGAAATATTTTGACGATGTTCCTCAAGATTTCAGCTTCATACCCTAAAAATTTCAGCTTCTTAAGCTTTGTAGAAAAAAAGTTATAGTGAAAATGCCACGATGACCTATTTGGAGCAGCGAAACCCTAGAATCCAAACCTCTGATACCAAATGTTGTGTAACCAACTCCAAAAATAGAAGAAGAGAAATATCAACACCTTATAAATAAGCCACTTCGAGGGGGCAACCTCCAATACATTATATAAATGAACAATTCTTGGGTGATACAATTTACAAAACCTCCTTTCTATATATAGGAGTCCATGTGGTTGTGGGCCACAATGTAATCCTAGCTGACCTAACAATAATAATTTAAGGGCACAATAATAACAAAATTAGGGTTACAAGGGTACAATAATAACAATAAGGGGGTTACACTGATAACAATAAGGGACTATACTAGTAATATAGGGACCTAACAAGCCAGAGCAAAGGTGTCGCACTGTAGAGGGAAAGAAGGCCAAATAGCCTTTTTATCATCTTTTAGTTGCTTTGTGACACCATTGATGAGTTGATAATCTATTTCCCTTGCAAGCAATCTATTTGGAACATAGTAGGGTAAAAAATGTGGAAAAGAAGAACTTCCAAATACTCGAATATATGTGAACTTTTCTTCAGCGACCATCTGGCTATAGGAAGAATATCTTCATTTGCTTCTTTGGAAACCCTAGGAGCCTTTTCATTGAAAATCATCTAATACATGGGTAATATAACTCCATAGAAGATTTTATAAAAATGTAAGTGGAATTTAGAGTCCCAGAGTTCTTCATAATAAATATGAATTGGGATAGGGTTTTGAACAGTCCATTTCCAACCCATTATTGGAAATGTAGAAGTGAAACATATGGAATCCATGACATAGGTAGACATGTAAAAAGGAAAAGTTTCTTGGGATGAAGCACTCCCTTTATTTCTATATTCAGTGACATGTTTGGATAGGTAATTGGATAAAATGTTTGCCCAATTTAAGATAGACGAATTGACAATTGCATCAATTAGGGGAACCCAAACTCTTGAGAACCTAGTACTATCAGGTTTGGAAAATATTCTACATAACATACCAGTGGCATAACAATAAAGATTAGGAATTTGTGTAATTGGGTACGTACCGGATTTATCCTGCTTCAATTTTCCTTCATTGTCTTTCCATTCTTGGATAACTTCGATAAGATCTGGATATTTTTCTCTTAACATTTTCACATATCTATTATCATATCTCTATTGCAGAGTTGGAAAATGGTACATGGTTGCTAAGTCTTCCGCTTTGAAATAACCGATAATCTCTCCTATGGAATTCTTGAAAACTCTATCTTCAATATTTAAATTTTCGACTACCCACCTAATCATGTGTGTATAAGGTTGAATCTTCGGTCTCGCATATATTCTATGACTATGCGAGCATGAAACGTCAAAAAGAGTTGCATCCAAAGTAGAATCAGTGCTTGTTGCAAAAATGTTATTTATCACTCTTGGTTCTTCATCTTCAAAAATTTTGAACATTTCTTCCCATGATGAATTACTGAAGTCTTTGTTGTAGACAGTGCCTGAGAAGAATGAAGACATGTATGTGTCTTCGATGGATGGTACTTGAGACACCTCTTTAACCTTTTTACTCATTTCTGATTTCTTCAACTCGATTATTTATTTCCTGAGAGCAAAGTGAAATTATCATATAAGGAGTATCATGAAGATATATCAGTGATTTATGTCAAATTCATGCGGAAAGTTGTGAATCTATCAATCATCTCTTCATAATTCCTTATTTAATGTTTCACATGGCTTCGCATGCACTATCCATAACTATTTTTAAAGCTGTTAAGATCTTAAATCAAATCTGATATAACATAAACTGCTTTCACATTCAAAGCTTTATTAAATGCACAAACCACAATGATTCATCATAATATTTTGTGATTGTCTCATAAAATTTTCGAAATGTGATCTGTGCAAATCGTAGATCACAACATTTATAAGATACCTTTAAATTTTATATTATAATTTGCGCACAATGAGATTTGCGAAAACTTAAAGTGGACGCGATAACAAAAAGGATTTATACTTTTTAGTTTATTTGCCTATCAGGTCCATGGCTATCGCAACTTATATTATTTGTTTCTTAAGTCTTTGCTAAATAAAGTGCGATGCGAACAAAATGTTTTATTTCTTTGGAAGGCTATTTTAAGAGTCTATTTCGCAATTCGCCAATTTTATGTTTTATGCTTTTTTTTTTTTGAAAATAAAATAAAATATGTGATAAGCGATGCGCTTTTCAAAAGAAAAGTAGAATTTTTTTTTCTAAGTTTTCATTGTAAGGATTTAAAATAGAATTTATTATTTATTTCTAAAGGGACCCTATTTATAAAAATAAATGGGGGGTTGTTGTACGACACAACACTTCCATATGTGCCTTTGTTGATATGAACTCGTGGTTATAAACGCTTTCACCATGACGAACCAACATATATATCTGCAAATATTACAGGATTGTTCAACACTTCGAAGCAACAAACTTGGCCAGATCATATCTTTTACTTCGACAATTATGCGCCAGACCAAAGATCTAAACAACTCATAGACAAATCATGCAAATACATAGTCATTTCAGGTCTAGAGATGATGATCCATTATTGTATTCATGAGTGCATCAAAAGATTAGATCTATCTATTTATTATAGCCCATTCCATGCAGATATACTTCAGACTGAATTATTCATTCCATTCTCATACTCATATGCACACTTGCAATATGATATTCACTTCCACTACAAGAAAAAAGGACATTGGTGAGGGTCGTGCTTATGACGGACCTTTAAGGTCCATCACCAATGTCACATATGGTGACGGTCCTTAAAAAAACGTCATTGTAAGTGTATATAGTGATAGTCCTTTAAGGTTCATCACCAAAGCCATTTTCAATGACACTTTTGGTGAGGGTCGTTAAAGGCCCATCACTAATTCTCTCTTTGGGGACACTTCTAGTGACTAACTTTTAATGACCCTCACCAATGCTCTTTTTGTTACTTTTGGTGATGGTCAAATATTTTTTGTCATCATTGATCATTCCAATGAGTTTTTGATGATGCTATGTGCTTGTTAATATATTTTTTGTCAAAAGATAACTATTTAAGACCATTTTGGTGGAGTCTTTTTTATAATATTTCCCATACCATAGTGGTTAGAGTCAACCAATTTTTTAAGAAATAATTATTGTGTATCATTTCCCTCAAGTAATGACTAGGCGAATAGAGTTTTCCTATCACTCAAAACACAATTCATATCTATTAAGTTTATTATCTAGAAAAATCCCATTAGATAAAGTTCCACTAGTGTGTGAAGGAAATATATTATTTAATACATAATCAAGCTTTGTCAATTATATTAATGAGAAATACCTAATACTCCTCAACAATCAAGCACACCTTAATTAATGCTTTGGCACACATTAACATTTCTTATCACCTCACATGTCTTGGAAAATATTTGTACCTAGAACAACTTGTCATGACACTGATGCCCAAACACATGGTGGCATGCGCTAGCACAACATAGAAATCTCGTAGCATGTGTTGGCATGCATGTAGTCCTTATCATGCCCTAGAACCCCTTGGTTGAATGCATTGACATATATTAGCACTTGGCACAAAATGCCACTTGGCATGTATTGGGACCTATTATTAGTGTTCCTAGCATGCCCATTTTGAAAACGATAATGTCCTAACTTATTAACCCTCTTATTGGTTCTTCCTTTTGTTTCTATGACACCTATTGACACATATTGACATACCCTGGCACCCTGCATATCCTTACCACCTGGCATGTATTGGAATATATTGGCACTATTTGGCACATATAATTAGCACACCCTGGAACTCCAGAGCACACTTTGGGACTTATTGACATTCTTTGATATTCCCTAGCATGCCTTACCAATTCGTAGCATACCTTGTCACTCCCTCCTTGGCATGACAACTAACACTCATTAACACTAGTCCCTGGCAAACATTCCTCATATTCATTAAATCCCATGAATTTTGACCTAGTGGTCCCTTAATTTTTTTTCCTAGTACTCCTTAACACTCCTAACATGCATTATCACTCTCTAGCACACCTTAACACTCTTCAACATGCCCTTCCACTTCATAGCATGCATAACAATCCCTGAATCATATTGGCACTTGCATGTGTTGGCGATTGGAAAGCCCTAACATGTATGGAATATCTTAATATGCCTTGGTATGATTTGGCATGGTTTAACATGAAATTTATTTGAGATAAACTATTGGAAAGTAGATGAGAAGCAACAAAGGAATACTTGGCACTTAGAATGAACTAAGACTTTTCACTTGGCACCTATTGGCACTTAGTATTAATGTGCCTAGCATGCCCCTCTTGGAAAAGGTAAATTGATGACTTATTAACCTTCTTATGTGTTCATTTTTTTGTAGTTTAATTTTTTTCTCCCTTTTGTTTCCTTGACAGTCCCTGACACGCATTGACACAGCCTTGCACATATTGGCATGCATTATCACTTGGTACATCTTAGCATGTTTGAAAAGCCTTTTCACTATCTGGCACATATTAGCATTCTCTAGCACGCCTTGGCACTCATGTCATCGCAACTAGCCTTTACATTTTTTCTTGACTTAGGAACCCAGTCAAGTCCTTGGCTACTAGAGTTCACGTGACAATATTGGCCTTCTTCAACCACAACAACTTGACCAATTGCACCTAATACAAGTAGAATGTGCCTTATTCACCTAACAATTTCCTATAACTCATCTTATGCCACTCTTTCCCAAGCTCAAATTGTCCCACTTAACTAGTTACCAAGACAAGGATCACGTGATCTAACCATGTCCATAAAACAGCTAAGTGACATAGCTTACCCAGGAAATATTTCAGATGTATGTTTAGTTCATATAAACAGTAGATCATTAACTGAGAGTTTTCAAGAACCATAAGATGCAAAAGGAACACAAGATATAAGATGACACAAGCCGAGTGCCCCAAAAGTTATACACAACAATGGACAATATGCAATTATCTAGAATAGTTTAAAACATGAGCACGTAGCCAAAGTGTAGCCAATGTTGTGCCTAGCACAAAGTGATATCCCTTTTTCTAAAACTGCTATGTCGAGCCCCATATAAAAATTGTAGGCTTGCCTCCTATAGATCGTATTATGAACTCCTCCTAACACACTTCATCCGTATCACACCTGAATTCGTGGACACTCCCTAGCACACACTCTTATTCATTCCTTTCCATGCATTTTGACCTAGTTATCCCTTGATATTCCCCAACACTCCCTAACACTCTTCATCATGCATTGACATTGTCCAACATGTGTTAGCATGCCTTTTCATTCCTAATCTACATGCCGTAACCCTCCCTAGCTATCATGCCCTCAAAACTACCCTTACTTAATTTGTAATTTGGGAACTCAACCAAGCCCTCGCTTGACTACAAGGGCTTGACCAAGTTATAGTTACTAGAACTAGACTATGTTGTTGAATTGTGTAGCTTCAGAGGTACTCCACAAGCCTAGTGAGATGGGTTTGTGTGATTTTGGTCACAAAAGTATTTTTGGGAAAATAATCCAAGAAATGGGATTTTGGACCCAAGATAGGGTTTAAAATCTAAAAGAAAATAGAAAAGGAGAATTAATATCTCCTAAGGTCTAAGTGGATAAAAATCGTAAGTTCTAGAGGGTTTCGAAGAGGTCCAGGAAAAAGTATTTGAGGAAACCTTAGGATGAAAGAAAGAACATCAAGTGAGAAGGATCTCACTTGATAAGGGGGGCAAAGAGAGATGTATTCCTAAATTTGTTCGAGTAAGAGGGCCGAGTAAGGGTTGAAAAATGGAGGCCATGATCATCCTCAAAGAGAAATATCATCATGTGAGGGTTCACGAGAATGTTGCATACCTTAATGGTAGGTTCGAGCTAGGAAGTAGGATGGAATATTGTTGTTTCTCTTCTGGTAGATCAAGCTTAATATAGGTTGCTCATGACAATATAGGCATATGATTTCAATGGTGTCTTTGTGTGAAGGGTACATCAAATTCTGAAATGTTGAAATTTTCAACAAGAAACAGTGAAATTGGAAACCATAAAGGAAAAAAAAAAATATGCACCCACACTGGTGAGGAATTTTGATGCACTAGGAGTGAGGAATGTGGGGCATCTAATTTATTTTTCCCTTCAATAAATTGGACAATAAATTTTAATTTCATCTCATAACAACTTGTGTCAGTTAATTAAGTCATGGTGACCGAGTTAGCTCAATAAATTCGAGTTGAGGGTCTAAGATGAGGCATGTAGAAGGATTATAATATTTTTGGGGTCAAGTTGCAGTTGATGCATTAGTGGGGTGCAGGTGTGAATTAGTTAACTCAATTAAATGAGTTAAAATCAATTTAACTAGTTCTAATTGAGTGATGAGCTAGTGAGAGGTTGGCCAGTGAATTAAATTAGATTTGATTCATGATGAGTGATCAATCAGATAACTGATAATTCACTATTTAATAGCTACATTCATGTTAGTTCTGAGGAAGACCTAGTTTAGAAAAAGGTTAAAGGGAACATAACTATCAATATTATTTATACAAAATTTCCCATGTGCAATTATAAATTCATTGGGATTCCATGAAGGATTGCACAATAAAGGAATATTGATTTTCCTAATTAATAGGGAGATAATTCCCTAGGAATTAAATGAGCAAGGAAGGCCAGAGGAAGGCTAAGAATTGGCTAAGTACTAGACCGAGTTTTCCTAGATAAGCGAGAGACAATTGGCAGAGTGTTGGAGAATCTCATGAGAGATTAAGAATTGTATTGTTTCATGATTCCTTGAATTAATACACAATAAATATAGAGGGATTTTGAGAAATTTCTTTCCCCGTACTCTTGTGTTGTACGATTGATAATTGTTTTCTTTTACTTATATGTGATTGTGTGATCATATTTTTTTTCCGCAAATTTTAGGAACGATTAAGTATCTTGTTTTAGTGCATTACAAGATCAGATTGAATCTCCTTGGTTAGATTTTCTACATGGTATCAGAGTAGTATTTTTTTGGATGGCGATTTTGCAGAGAATATCTGAATATTTTGGTGTAATATTTACAAAAAAAAAATAACATATTTGGATTCCTTCTGAAAAAATGCTGAAATGGAAATAAAATCAGTCGAATCAGAGCTTGTATGAGGGAGATATCATCGATTTAAAATCAGCTCTTTTTTAGAAAATTTTGTAATGGTGGGAAAATTACAATTTGGGTGAGTCAAGAACCTATATGCACTTGAAATACTAGATATGTTAGTGTCTTAATGTTCAATGATAAAAAATACTCTTTTTAGATTTACTTGGTAGTGGTCCCATGTCAAAATTTCATGTTTCAAGTCAAGTTTCAAATAAAAAAAAATTCACTTAAATGTTGTCTAGGTCTGAATGCAACTCCCTTCAGTCCATTGATTGTCATCATCATTTCAAGTTCATGTCATCCATTATCACCTAGGGTCTTATATCAGTCACCACACCTGCATCTATGTGAGGGTCTAGGTCTCTTTTGTTGCACCACCATAATGTTCAATCATATCATAAAAGAAGGAAAAAAAGTTTTCATTTTCACCATACATATCATTTAAATTGGGAGTTAGAAAATATGGGTAAATAATTAAAGGTAATTTTTTTTTTCTCAAAGAAGTATGCTACATGGTCAAAAGAGCTCCTCTCTCATGTTGACAACTCTCCATAACCATCCAAATATTTTCAATTTGTTACCCTTTTTCCTTTCAAGCTCCAAGAAACCATGAGAGGGGTTAGTTCATCATTTCTCAAGTTTCATAGGCTTCCAAGTTAGTAATTCATCACCCCTCACCTTTAATTCAACTCAATTTCTTTAGCAAAAGCTGGATTCCCTCTTCTAGTTTTTTCAACTACATTTTTGGTTTCATTGATGTTTACCTTGATCCAGTTGGTAAAACCATAATTTCGGCTTGTAAAACCCTCATAAATCATCCTTACATCATCCATATGCCTTATCAAATCATTACCTATCACTCATACCTCTCATAGCTATCATTTTCACTCAAACCCTAGTTTTCAGTAGGTTTTTGCGAGGAAACTAGGAAAACTTTGTGTCTTTAACTTTTTGGAACCTTCCTCATACCCATCTCCACAAATTTCACCTAAATCATATTTTTAAATCATCACCATACCTCCTCAATATTTTGGGGATTTTTTCCTAGATTATTTCTACCTAACTTATTCCCCTAAAGCCACCCTACCACCATCCCTTGTTTTCTTAATTCTACACCTTCCCTACCCATCTCAGACATCTAGGTTTTTATCCTATTAAAAAATGTGATGGAGTGAGAAAATATATCCATAAGAGAGGCCACCATTCCAGGTTTGATTGATCCAACTTGCAGGAGATCAATGCTTCACAATTCATCAAAAGGTCTTTTGTTAGGGTTTATATTGCACACATGGAAAAATTTTCTTCAAAATCCATTTTCGAAGTAATGGAAATGAATTTTACTATATTGAAAGAGGTTTTTGTCAATAATAGGCTAAATAAAAAAAAAATCCTTCCGTTTATGCAAAGGGGTTATTATTTGAGATAAATTCCAAAAATACAGTTGCTCCAGGTAATTTTCTTCATTTTTGAACAAGTTGTCTTCAAGTCCATTTTTTAGGTGTTTGGTGCAGGGTATTCCAGTTTTTGATGACTCCATTTTGTATAATACATCCTAATATTTCCAACCATACCACTTTCAGCCCAAAAATAATCAGTTAAAGCCTCCAAAATCCCTCTCAAAGTAGGCGCTACGCTTCTGAAAATGTTGAGTGATCAACTTAAAACTTGGATTATGAGAAAATGGGAAAGTAGTTTGGAAAATGGAGGAGGTTTTTGTTCATAACATGCGAAATAAAAAACATCTCTTTCATTTTTTCAAAAAATGTCATGGTTTGAGAGATATTGATCCATCTTTAAGCCCTATTTGTGCAGAAACGTTTTTGAAAAATTTGGAAATTCTGCCTTCACAGAAATGTAGCGCCAAGGCACTACGCTTTTTATCAGGACACCTAAATGAATATTGGAATATATGGTTGGATTTATTTTGATTATTAAATTCCATATCTAGAACTGGTTTTTCATGAAAAGCTCTAATTTTAAAGAAAAGGCCAAAAAAACCACCATTTTTCTATGCTTCTGCCAGTGTTTTTGACCATGCATTACGTTTCTGGAGTGAAGTTGGGAGAATAAAATTTTGGAGGACTTATTATGGGTGTTTTATAAAAATCAAAGATGTTATGGAAATTATACACATAGGTATAATTTAGAATTGGATTTGGAGCCGTAAAAGTCCCTCAAAGTCACCTCCAAAGTGGCACTACCCTTCTGTAAAATGGCGCTACATTTATGTCAACAGGCGCTACGCTTCTGCATTGGATTACCTCAAGACACTTGTCAAGGTAGAAATAGTCATAATTTCGATTTTTAGTTTTCCTTTGAGTTTTCATTGCCATGATTGAGTTTTTATTTTCTTCTTATCATGAGGAGACATATAATTTAATGTGGGACACACACACTCCTAGTCTTTAGCTGGATTTTGGAAAATGGTTTCTAACTTCCCTAGATTATAGGAAGGGACAAATATCATGCAATTGTGATGAATTTTTGTTGGGATTTCGACCCTATGAGGTTTCATTATTCATATTTTCTATAAGTAATCCACCTAAAGTCATTTTATAGGTTGGATAGTTTTTTTTTTGTAGGGGAGCTATTGTACAAGCTTTTGCAAATGAAATCAAGGACAGTATTGTAGACATAGTGTTGAGACTCTACTACGGTATGCCTTCTATCATTTTTTTTCTCTCTATAAACTCATGATGTTAAATTTTTTGTCACTCATATTTCACATATATGCTTCTTTATGCTAATTATTATCAGTTTATTAACAAAAAATGTGATTTCCATGCTTTGTTTTTCATAAGATAACATGAAATTGTCTCTTTTCTTCTGATGAATGAATTCAGTTTATTTCTCATTCTAACTCCCTCTTAGTTCAATCTATACACAATTAAAAATTAATCATGCATCTTAGCTTTCCTACCTAGCCTTACCCTTACCTCTACAACTAAACCTTTGAATTCATACCAAAACCCTAGGCCTAGTCTCCTAACTGTCATTTCCTATCCATAACAAGAAACATAAAAAAAACCCTATTTGCCGAGCTTATATACCTATCCTAATATCATTAGATATTTAGTAACTTAATTGACTAAAATTTGACATTGAGAGATCCCTCTCTGGTCTTGGTAGGGCTAGCTATTAGACCTAAAGGTTGGTTTGAGGTTACCTCCTTTAGTTCCATTCTCAGCCTTGGGAAACTAGGGGAGTCATACCTGTCACTCCCTCCCTAGCACACCTAACTCGTTGACACTCCCTTGTCACACTCTTATTCATTCATTTCCAGGAATTTGAGAATTGCTCCCTTGATTTTCCCGGCACTCCCAAACACTCCTCAATGTATTGGCACACCCCGTACCTCGTACATTGGTATGTTTTCCGGGTCTCCCGTGCCCTTAACAATGCCTATCATACCTTGTCACTCCCTCCTTAGCACACCCGAAACTCACTGAGACTTCATGTCACAAAATATGATTCATTCATTTCCATGCATTAATTTTACCTACTTCTCCCTTGTGTTTCCCTGACACCCCTTAAAACTTCCTAGCACGTGTTGGCACACTATGGCACCTGGCACATCTTGGCAGCATGCTTCCTTGACATTGTAGCATGCCTTGGCACTACCTATCATACCATGTCACTGGTTCCTTAGCACACTTAGAACTCACTAACACTCCCTGTCACACACTCTTATTCATTCATTCCCATGAATTTTGACCTAGTTCTCCCTTGAGTTTCCCTAACACTTAATAACATTCCTTAGCACACATTGGCAAACCTTGGCACTTGGTACATCTTGGCATGCTTCTTTAGAACTATAGCATGCCTTTACACTTCCTAGCATACCTTGTCACTCCCTCCTTGGCACATTTGAACTCAATAAAATTCCCTATCACAAACTCTTACTCATTCATTTCCATGTAATTGAAACTAGTGCTCACTTATGTTTCCCTAAAACTCCCTAATACTCCCTAGCTAGCATGGGTTGTTGCCAGACCCTAACATCTCGCACATATTGGCATCATTCCTTAGAAATTGACATGTCATGGCATGCCTAACATGTATGGGAACTGTCTAGCATGTGTTAGCACTTCTTGGTTTTCCATGGCACAACTTGTCACTCCCTAGTTTTCATGCCCTTATAGATAGCCTTAATTTTTTATGACTTGGGAACCTAATCAAGTCATTGAGAAAATAGTGTTTTTCCTAGCCCAAAGTCTCCATTTATCTGAAACTACTTTTTCTAACCCCTTATTGCAATCATAGGCTTGCCTCCTCCAAGTACTATTATATAATTCTCCTACAACACTCTTATTCATTCATTCCCATGAATTTTTACCTAGTGCTCCCTTGTGTTTCCTTGGAGCTCCCTAACACTTCCTAGCATACCCTGGCACATCTTGGATGCATGTTTCCCTGGAACTCTAGCATGAATTAGTGTTGCCTAGAATACCATGTCACACCCTCCTTAGCACACTTGGAACTCGTTGAAACTCCCTGTCACACATTCTTATTCATTCATTTCCATGGATTTTTACCTAGTGCTCCCTTGTGTTTTCTTGGAACTCCCTAACACTCCTTAGCACGCATTGGTACACCTTGGAACTTGGAACATCTTGGTATGATTCCCTGGCACTCTTGGCATGCCTAATCACTTCCTAGCATACATTATCACTCCTTCCTTACATACCTAGAACTCACTAACACTTCATTTCCATGCATTTCATACTAGTTCTCCCTTGTGTTTCCCTAGCACTTGGCCCTCACACTTCCTAGCATGCTTTCACGCCACACCCTCAGACCAAACACATCTTGGCATTCCTTAGCACTTGGCTTGTCTTGGCATGCCTACCATGCCTTTGAAATGTATAGCATGTGTTAGTACTTCTTGGCATTCCCTGGCCCACCTTGGTACTCCCTATATGTCATGCTCTGATAGATAGCCTTATTTTTTTGCGACTTGGGAAATTAACTAATTCATTGCCATAACAATTTTTTGCACAACCCAAAGTCTCCCTTTGTCTAAAAAATATTTATCCAACATATTGTAACCATAAGCTTTCTTCCTACAATTTCTATTTTGACCTTATCCTAAAACACTTTATCCTTGACACACATGGAATTCGTTAACACTCCACGACACACACTCTTATTTTCTCATTTCCATGAATTTTGACCTAATTCTCCCTTGTGATGTTCTAGCACTCCCTAACACTCCTCAACATGCATTTACATTGTCTAACATGTGTTAGCATGCCTTTTCATTCCTTGGCACTCCTTAGCTATCATAACATCATAACTACCCTTACTTTTTTTGGGACTTGGGAACCCAACAAAGTCTTGCCTCGACTACAACAGCTTGACCAAGCTATGGTTGGTACAACTAGACTATGTCGTTTTCACCTAAGAACCAACTACAACTCATATTAGGTTTCTCATGTCCAATTTCAACTTATCCAACTTAACAAGTTGCAAGTTACCAAGTCAAGGATCACATCCAACCGCGACCATAAAAAAACTAAGAAACATAGTTTACATATTGACATGTCATAACACTTGGCATGTATAACAAATATCCCATGGTACTATGTGGCACATGTTATCAAAAGCACCTCCTACATTCCTTGTCATGCTTTGGCACTCCCTCGCACACACTACTACTCCCTAACATGCTTTGGCACTCTAGCATTCCTTGGCACTACCTAACATATAACCTTGTCACTCCCTCCTTAGCACAAATATAATTCATTGACATTCCCTATCACACATTATTATTTTTTCATTTCCATGCATTTAAAACTAGCTCTCCCTTATGTTTCCATGGAACTCCCTAACACCCCCTGGCATGCATTCACACAGCTTAGCACCTGGAACATCTTGGCATGCCACCCTTGCACTCTAGCATTCCTTGGAACTACATAGCATACCTTTTCAATCCCTAATTAGTACACCTACAACTCATTGACACTCCCTGTGACACACTCTTATTCATTCATTTCCATGCATTTGAAGGCAACGAGAGAAACTGACAAGGGAACCCCCAATAATGGTGATAAGGGGATTAGGGGCCCCACTATCACAACTCATAAGACCTTTACCCATAACCACTAAATTCCCTATCCACTTAACCCCCAAGCCATAATCCCTGAACATGAACACTCATCACTCATAACCCATTAACCCTTTGACCCATTATTAAACCTTGAGCCACTAACCCCTAATATAAAATCCGAGAATCCCCTAAGCCCTAACCAATTATCCTCTTAACTAGTAACCCCCAATACTACATATAGGTGGAAAATCTGACATTATACACTAATATTTTAGTGATACTCTAAAGGTATTCCCAATTTATAGGTCTTGCCAATTTCTACCGCAGGTTCATGTTGGGGGTCTCTCATATCACTTGGCCTTTGAGTCAAGTCACCAAAGGAGGAACAAAATAAGAATTATTTTGATATGAATATCAACATAAGGTGTTGACGTAGTTGAAGTATCGACTCTACTTTACACTAGTGCTCACATTACCAAACTTGCAACAACCATTTGAGATCGAGACACATGACTCTGACTATGCTTTTGGGGCATTTCTTACTTAGCAGGGGCATCCAGTGGAATATCACAATGAGATACTTTTAGACATATTCTAGAAGTATCCCACCAATAAAAAAGAGATGTATTCCATTGTGCAGGTCTGCCGACAATTGAAGCATTAAATTTTTTGGAAGGAAACAATCATCCACACAAATCACCAACCCATGCAGTTCATATAGACACAATGGAAGTTGCAGAATGATTTCCATAAAAAATTGTCCACATACTTGCAACAGTTCCATTTTAACATCAAGTACAAGAAGGGTAACACCAATAATGTGGTATACTACCTCATCTGACCATCAATCGTTGCTCTAACCACTTTTCTCGACTCTTGTAGGCACAAAAATTCAGGTTGGCCACATCAATACAAAAGCGATCCAAAATTCAGCAACATATACCAAACTCTCCTGGAAGGTAAGAAAGATCCATATTTTCACCTCCAGGATGCACTCTTATGCCACTTGGGACACCTTTGTGTTCCTTCTAGCAAGTGTGCCAAGATGATTTGGGAATCACACTATAGTCTAGTCGTTGGATATTTCAGGGTCGAGAAAACAGTGGAAGTATTGCATAAGTATTTCTATTCGCTGAACCTTCGACATGATGTCAGGAAGTACATCAAATACTGCACTACCTGCATCATTGCAAAACTGACCGTCAAGAAGAAAGGCCTATATACTCCATTACCTACCCCTAGTCGACCTTGGGAATCCATATCTCTTTCTATAATTTCTCAAGAACTAGGCATAGATTCAAGTCCATTCCAAGTTCTCTTGAAATTAATGACTATTAAGTTCATCTAAATATTCTAAGTCTATTTTTCATGAATTTTTGATACCATGCATGACTCTCCTGTCTTGAGTACAAAGACATAATCAATATGTCAAGTACTATTATATCCTCTCCCTGCATGTGTAGGCTAAAGTTTTGATAAACTCCATCTCAAATATAGAAGGCTTACCAATGGTATTTCTAGGCTTTGTAGCTAACACTTTAGCATACATGTAGAACTTACAATTTGAAAGGTGAGAGGTCTTGACGACATTTAATATTGAAGCATATAGGGCTTTTAAACACTATCTAAGCTGTGAATAAGAAAAAAACCTAAGGACAAAACCCTAGGGCCTATCATTTCCGCTGCAATAAGAAACCGTATTTTTTTCAAGAAGGATATGACAACATGTTGATGCTAAGGATATGACAGCCCATTCCTTATTCTTTACATTTAGATCTAGAATTTTTCAAAATAGAGATAATGGAGATAACGTATCTTGTCTCTAGTTTGGTGACGACTTGTGTACACATGCTTAAGGCCAACCTATATTTTTTTGAAGAATAATGTGTACTATGTAGCAACATAACCTTTTGTCAACATGCTATTAAATGTGGGCTTCCATGGAATCTCAACCTTAACTTGAATATATATATATATATATATATATATATATATATATACTTGGGAATAGGCACTAATATGTCCACTAAATTGATTCCATCAAGGCCATGATTTAATTATACTATACATATAGAAGTAGATTTAATTTGGCAACTTGGTGATGGATGTGTCACCTAGCTAGCCATCCATTTAAGGTTTCTCTTCAAAAGTGCCTCCATTTGCAAACAAAATTTTAAGGTGTTCAGAATAATGAAAAAAATCATATGAGTTTGATGCACTATAACGTGGTTCCAAATAATAGACAAGTTATTAAAGTCTGGAGTGGTTGACTACTTTGCACTCCAAGCACAAGGTCTTGAAGTCAAATCCCTATACTAGCAATAATTCACAAATTCCCATTGCGAATAGGTTGTTGTTTTCCATGTTGTCAAACCCTAGGGTGCCAACTATGCCTTGTCCAAATGAGTATCCCTCACCACTTCTAGTAAATGTTATATTCCTTTAGGACAAAGTAAACAAAGCACTCCACACGAGGTACATGATGCTATTTCCCTTTAGGAAAATGTAAAAATAGCACTTCACACCAAATATAAAAATCAACAAAATCATGATAAAAATATTTCATGTTTAGCTCCCCCTTAAATATTGTGAGAAAATGAATGACTACTACTACCCAAAAATCACTATATTTAAACTTGGTCAAAATATTATTTGTATAATATGGACACACCAACACGCAAGAGCCTCTTGCATTCCAAATCTACATATAAGTCATGCCATCACAACCGATAAGTAATGTTGCATGAAGCCTTACACCATCTCCTGCTAAATCCTTCCAAGGAGAGCTCCTTTGATATATTATTTCTATGCCACTATTTCTTGTTGCAACAAGCCATTCCTTAAAATCATACAATAGTTCCTAATATATATACATCCAGCTAACACCCTCAACCATCCAACTACTTGTTCACAAGAGGGTTTCCCTTAAAAAACCCCAACACCATTCTCAACATCAGTTCGACCTTCCTCCATCACCAGGGCAAGGCTCTCCTCTGCCAGTTTTCCTAAGGAGAGTGGGGTCAATGGAACTTGAGATGAAGGACAAGTGAGAAAAAAAGAGAGCGAAATTCGTAACTTCTGGAACTTTGTAATATTCCTAAATTAGCATACAGCTAATTGGAATATTAAAATTTTGTTTTGGTTCTTATTTGGAGGAGTAAGAGAGTATGGAGACCCATAAATATCCTTAGTAGGAATAAATACGCTCCTAGTGTGAATGGAGGTAATCTAAAAAGCTGGATTGAAGACCCTTAGGTGTGAAAAAGGGGCTAGATCATGAAGATTGGGTCAACTTTGACCAAATCAACAATGTTGTTACTCAGGAGTGGCATTCAATGAGGGACAACGCAATTTTGGTTGGAGAATCTTTGCATGGAAGTAGTGGCTTAAATGAGTGGGGCCAAGGGTGAGGAAGTTGATCACTTATATAAGGAAGAAGATGGCAGCCATATTCATTTGTGTTTTAGATTATTATTTGTATATTGTTTGTTTAGACTTGTTTCTCTCTTCAGCTGTTTAGCTAAGATTGCAAGTGTTTTTTAGCACAGGGTGTTCCTGGTCGGGAATCCCACCTCTTTCCTTGAGAGGCCTCTTGGAAGAGAATTTCACTAAATCTTCCACTATCCGAAATCAAGCCAAGCTCAATCTTTGTTATACAACGCATATTTGGTAGAGTATTGTGTTGTGTTGCAGGGTGCAACAGTGGATATTTGATTTAGGGTCATTTCCTTGCTTAATTTCAGTTGGAGGAAAGTTTCCTTCCATTTGGAGACCATTAAAGAGGACCCTTGATCCTCATTTCATCACCTAGCATCAAGCTGGAATGCTACTATCGATTACAACATAGTTTTATGAAGAAACTGCGTTATTTCAGTGTGCGGTTGTAGTAGAGGGTTTGGAGCCCTATTTCGGGGAGATATATTTTCAGTGAGAGGATCAAACTCTTATTGGGAGAATATATAGGAGGATTTTTCATAAATTTCTAGATCATATCAACAACCTCCTATCATCTATCCAATTTCAGAGATTATTTAGCCCTCAGGCCATATTTGTATTTCTGCATTTTTGTACTTCATTTGATCACTTTCGACACCTTGTGTTAAGATGGATCATTAATAGTGTAGTCCCTTATTATGTTATTGTAGCCCCCCTTATTGTTATTTTTGTACCCCTGTAACCCCCATATTGTTATTATTGTGCCCTTACATTATTATTGTTAGGTCGGCTAGGATTACATTGTGGCCCCACTAGGATTACATTGTGGCCCATGGACTCCTATATATAGAAAGGAGGTTTTGTAATTTGTATCATCCAAGAATTTTTCATTCATGTAATGTATTTGAGGTTTCCCCCTCGAAGTGGCTTATTTCTAAGGTGTTGATATCTTTGTTCTTCTATTTTTGGAGCCCGTTTCACAACATTTGGTATTAGAAGTTTGGATTCTAGGGTTTCACTGCTCCAAACAGGTCATCGTGGAATTTTTGCTATAACTTTTGTTCTACGAAGCTTAAGAAGCTTAAATTTTTAGAGTGCGAAGCCGAAATCCTGAGAAACATCGTCGCAAAATTTTAGATCTTGGTTTCCAATATTTTCAAAGATATGATCTGTTGACATTAGGGCATTTTTGCAGGCTCCTAAATTTCACTTAAAAAGGTCATCGTGGAATTTTCACTATAACGTTTTTTCTACAAAGGTTCGAGAGCGCCCAGTTTTTTTTTAGAGAGAAGATGAACTTCCTAAGGAACATTTTCAAAAAAATTCAGAACATGGTTCGCAATATTTTCGGAGATATGATTTATGGAAGTTAGGGCTTTTTCAGACTTCTGAATTTCATCTTAAAGAGATGATCGTGGGGAAAATATTCATAACTCTCTCTCACCGAGAATTATCGGTGGAATTCTATAAAGAATTTGGAAGTACACGGTATTTGTAGTTTCCTATATGTAAATTTGACGGAACGAAAGGAGAAAACAGTGACACGTCGCAAGTCGTAAAAGTTTTCTCTACTGAACCAGTCCATAATTAGGTCATTGTGGGAGATTGGAAAAATTTGCCTGGAAGAATCCAAATCAAGTCAGACTTGTGGCATTTGAAAGAAGCTTCAGAGGACTAATATAGGGCCAAATTTTAGATATTGAGGATTTGCAAGTATAGAGATACGTCAATTTCAATATCAAGTTCCTCAAAAGCAAGAAAAAGGTGTGTATTTAGTTTTTAAAATTGCATAACGGTTGTTTAAAAAAGAAGTTTGAAGTGATTCCAAGGGAATATTTTAGAAATTTTATTAGTATTTGGTTCTATAATGCCTCAAAAAAATAATTCCATACCCATTAAGCCCTCAAAAAGCTATACTATGATGCATGAAGAGGAAGAATTGCAGTATGAGATATCAAAATTACGGTACCAAGTGCAACAAATTTCGATCTTACGAAGAGCAATCGAAGATGACATAGATGGTTTAAAAGCAGAAATGGAGGCTAAGTTGGATGGTTTGAAGGATCAAATAATAGCAAATATGGATGATAAATTAGTGGAAGATCACATCGAGCATTAACAACAAGTTCTCCAACTCTCAAAGGATAACCCAACTTTGGTGCAGAATCTAATGAAACAATAGGAAGATCAACATGACATCGAAAGAAGTTATGAAGCAGTCATAGAAACAAGAACTCGACAAGTACGATCAATTTCAGAGTATCTCAGCAAGTGGAAGAACTTTCCTGTAGAATATTTCACATGGGAGGATGAGAATTTTATACGGAAGCATCAAGAAATAATCAAGCGTTGAGGACAACACTTGTTTGAAGGAGAGGGGCATGTTAAGTCCCTATATTAATAGTGTAGTCCCTTATTATGTTAGTGTAGCCCCAATTATTGTTATTGTTGTACCCCTGTAACCCCCATATTGTTATTATTGTGCCCTTACATTATTATTGTTAGGTCGGCTAGGATTACATTGTGGCCCCACTAGGATTATATTGTGGCCCCATCGACTCCTATATATAGAAGGAGGTTTTGTTCATTTGTATCATCCAAGAATTGTTCATTTATGTAATGTATTGGAGGTTTCCCCCTCGAAGTGGCTCATTTCTAAGGCGTTGATATCTCTTTTCTTCTGTTATTTTTGGAGTTGGTTTCACAACACCTTGGAAATGTTCTTGGGAGCTTATATCTCTGTTCCCGGCATTATTTGAGCCATATAAATTTAGATCTATGTATTTACATTCTTCAACAACATTTATATCTAATAAAACTACGTTGTCATAGCCTTGGGTATTATTTTGTAGTAGTGTTCTTCATGTTTCATGTACATGTGTTCTTGAGGCTTGTTTTGTCTAACTTGAGTGACTATTTCCTCAAGAAATTGTATACATTTTGCTAACATAATAGTAATATTATGGCTATATGACCTTATTACATTTCATATGTTGATTTACACTGCTATTTCCTTATTTATGCACTATATTGCTACTTTCCCCTTTTGGGAATATTACAGTGGTATCATAGCATAATCTTGGCTCGGCCTATGGATCTCAGCCATTATGCTATCACTAGAATAAGAAAAAGGAGAAAGAAATCAGAATCATGGAAAGAATGAGTTTTATCTCATCTCTTTTCAGATCTACAAGGGACCTCACCAAGGAGGTCAAGCAAATAAAAGTGGAGAAAGGCAATGAAACCACACTAGGGTTTCAAGATGAAGAAGGTCCATGCACTTCCTATCAGCAGAAAGAACCGGTATTGCATAGATCTCCGAAGAAAAATAATATGCCCTTCTCTTTTGAAGAAGAGGAAAAATATCATGAGATTCTAAGTGAGTGTCTTGGAGAATACATATCTCGATCAAGAGCTTTCAAGGAGAATACATATATATACACAAAATTAACCATAGCAGTAGTTCCATGCACGAGGTAGACAATAAGTACACAATCCTAGGAAAAATCAAACCATAAATATATTTTTATGTGAATTGACCTATTAATTAATCGGTATTTTTAGACTTCCTCCAGTGATCAAACATTCTCTTACAAAGTGATTTTAAGGTGTCAAGGTCAAATTTTGTCATTTCAGTGAGTCTTCAAGTAAAATTTGGTCACTAGGTATTAGGTCTAGGGTTTGTTTTCACTCCTTTCAAAGTTGTCCAAATGTCAGTCCATGTCACCATTCAGCTGAGTGTACCATCATTCAGAGGGTTTTCATCATCATGTCAAGTTCCACTGGGTCATTTTACACCTTGTTCATGCTTCAATTGTGCCTAGGTAAGGTTCATTTCCCTCTCCTAGGGTTTTGAAGGTAATTTCTCTTAGATGGTCAAATCATCAGCAAAACTTGTATCCTGATGTTCATACACCTTCCCCTATCCATAATGTACCTTATTAAACACTTCCCATCACTGAGATCCCCCAAATTCCTCATTTTTGCACAAACCCTAGTTTCTTGCTACAACTTGGCAATTTTCTAGGCTAGGCTTGTGTTTTTCCCTTTTGGACCCCTTCCCCTCACTCAATCTCTGAAATTCCACTTTCCCCTACTTCCTAACATCCCTCCCTACTTCCCAAAATTTTCTCAAGAATTTAGAAGCCCCTTATCCCCTTCATTTCGCTTCATTTCGACAAATCCCTTGTTCCACACATCGAGATAGGTTTTACTCCAATGATGTTTTTGAGCAATAAAAGATGAATTTGGAAATATGGAGAGAGGTTTTTGTCCAAAATAGGCCAAGGAAGAAAAAATCCTTCAATTTTTACATAGGTGTCATGGTTTTAGAGAAATGTCAAAAATACAGTTGCCTCGGGAGAATTGATGCACCTCTGAAGTGACCTTGGGAAAATCAAGCTTTATCCTAGCTTGGTTGGCCAAATGACTTTCTTGATGAGTCAAATGATAACTAGACACATATATATTTCCAATGAGCTATCATGAGCTCAATTTTGAGTTGAGGAAAAGCTTCAAAATTTGACTGCAACAGCACTCTCCCTTGAGGCAACCTCATTTTTCACATTTTGAACAGCCTTGGGAGATTTGATTTTTGACAGGGCAAATGAACTCTAAATTTAAAAATTCCAGTTGGGTTGGAAAGTAGACTCAATAATATTTCCAACAAGATATCCTGTGCCCAATTTGGACATCGGGAAGGTCTCCAAAAGTCTCTTGCAAAAGGGTATGATGCGTTGGGTTTATGTCGCGACGCGTTGGGTTTGTGGCACGACGCGTTGGGTTGTGGTGCGATGCATAGAGCTGAAAGCTCTTTTCACCACAATTTCATTAAAAAATTCAAATTTATCAGTTTCCTCTGGTCCAAAGAAAGTCAAACATCTCTACAAATTCCATGAACGTGTGTTTTATGATGTGTATGAGGATTTAATTGAAAAATTTAAAACCCTACTTCCTTGCTCAAGAAATCATAGCCTAGGGTTTATACATTGGTTTTTGATGCCATCAATCCCACATCCTTTTGTTTCCTCACTGTTTTCCTAGTTCCATCAGCACATTTCTCTATCCCCCATATCCCTAAAATTCACTTATTCCCTATCCCAATTCCCATTATCCCAAATCCTAGCTACAAAATTCCCAAAACCCCAATTACTATCCCAAAAGCCTAGAGACTGTCCCTAGAACCCTTCAATTCCCCAAATTACAATTGGAAATATTCCTAACATTCCCCTTACCCTCTCCCTCCATAGTCCCTCACACATTTTCATACATTTGGCAGCCAAAACCAAAGACACCTAAACTCTTCATACTCATCTAAGACAACACAAACTTTGGCAAACATGGAGACAAATTCCTCTTATGACAGAGATGAAGAAGGCATCGAGGAGGCGTAAAAAGTATGACAAAATTCAAATTTTGACCGAGGCTTCCTTGGCCCAACATGGTACATGATGGAGGACATTCAGCCCAAATTTCAAGAAATTTGGGACACTTTTGCAAATTTTGATTTTTTTGGCCTAAACACAGATTTTTCAACTCTACGTGTCGCGCCACTTGGCGCGCGCTTTTGATGGGGGACTCCTCTTGGGGAAAAAATTACATTTTTGGATTTTTCATGGAAAATTATGCATGCCTAATTATGGCCAAGATATTTTTACAAGTTTTGGGCTTCCAGAAGGGTCAAAAACACCCTAAAAAAGACCTTTCTACCCCTTTTTGGACACATAGGAAGCAGTGTTGGTAGAACTCATTTTTGGAGGGGCAAATGGAAGCCAAATTCATAAATTCCACTTGTGTTGGAAAGTATACAGGTAGAAATTTCCAACACACCCACTTGGAGAAAATGTGGACACCAAGAAGACCTCCAAAATCAGAACCAAACTGGTGCGATGCATAGAGAAATTAGGCACGACGCATTGAGGATTTTTGCTGATTTTGGACTCAGTAACTCTGTTTTTCGCCTAGTTTTTGACATTTTGACTTTATTGCTTCCAAATGTTAAAATAATGATGTAATTAGATGTATTTTTATGGATCTTGATGTAATTTTGTTAAATTTTTACTCATGGAGGTAGATTCAACCATCAAAAGGTGAATTGCAACTTAATGAATCAGTTTCCTATCTTATAGAGGCAAGCTGTTCCACTGCCTATTTTCCAGTTCTCAGTTTAGATCTTGTTGAAATAGCTTCTAAAATTGTGAGCTCGACCCCTAGAGGCTGGGAATGAGTTAGTGTTGTCTATATCTTGTATTTTTTCAGTCATTAGCATAGGTTGGACACTTGGGATTGCTTTGAGCATCATTGTACATTCATCTCTGCAGTTTGGCAAAGGAATAGACCAGGGTTTGCAGCACTCCTTGGGATTCATGTGGCTCTTTGTTTTGATGATGTGTTTCTCTCTGTTAATGTAAGTTTACTGGTGCTTTATGTGTATCATCTTCCTTCTTATTTCTTCTTAAGTTAAACAAACAAGGATAAAGGTGGAATTCATTAGATTTGCAGTGCTCTACCTAGGGTTTGTTTAATTTTCTATGTTTTCAACTGTTTGAAGAGGATTCCAGAATTTTTATTTCCCTCTTCAACTCCTCACCGGTCTAAGCTATAAATTTCTTTCAAAATTGAAGTGTCAAAACAATTTCCTACCTCGCCCCATTCAGATCTCTGCAAAAACTAGGCCTCATTCCCCAGACCCAAAATCTGCCTTTCTCTTTGATCCAACAAACACCCTAAAAATAAAATCAAACTCTTTTACATATATACCTAGCCTAAAATCAGCCTTTATTCAAGTCATCACAAGCCTCACTGATTATTTTTGGTGAGATTGACCAGGAGAGAGCCCTCTCCCGATCTGGTAGGGCTAGCTACCAGGTTAAGCATGGTTTGATGTTACCCTAGATTCTGCCTTTTTCAGCCTGAGGTAGATTTAGGCCATAACATAGTGGTGACTCCACTAGGGAGAAAAGTTTTTTCTTTTCTTTATAAACTATAGATGGAGCCTAAAGTTAGCCAGGTAGCCTTCGAGACGCTCTTGCTTTGCATTAGCGAAAGTAGATGAATGCTGCTTCAGTCAATCTCCGGTCTAGTTTATGAACTGAACATATGGTTTCCTCAGTAAAATATAATCAAGTTCAGATCTGATTGTTGATGGTGGACAACGATCAGACATCGGAAGGCTGAAATCATTCACCTGGCGATTCTAAATCAGTTTCGAGATCAGATCCAAGGACTCCACTGGAGGATGAACCTGACCAGCAGAAACATGAAAGGACAATATGGAAAGATTAGGTATTCAAGTTGGAATTTCATCCAAGACATTTTGTTCTTTTTCATAAATTATTTCTTCTCTTTTCCCGAGAATATCAAGAAGGCTTTGCAAAGTATATTGTATTTGAGAAAAGATCCTCGGCCTGCATTTGATTCCTTCCCTTTGAAGATTGTGAATACCAAATATTTGCATGCTTTTGAGCTTGATCAAGACCTTTCTTCCAAATCTTGTGATGACCATCTTCAAACTGATGAACCTCAAGAGACCAAGACTGATTCTGTAGCATTTGTACATACCCCTATACCTTGTAAAATTCCAGATCGATACAAGCCTCTAATTTTACCTCCTATATCCCATGCTTTCCCTAAAAATCATGACCTATATCTACCAAGATTTGATGGTGAACGCGACAACATCACTGCTGAGAGACATGTTATGAATTTTGAGTCTTTTCTTGACCTTTTTGAAGTTGATGAAGAGGATGTCAGTATTAGGCTTTTTGCTCTTTCTTTGCAAGGCAAAGTCAAGAGTTGGTTCAAAACCCTGCCTGATGTGAGCATCTCAGATTTCCAGCAGTTCGTCAAAGTTTTCCTCGACAGGTGGGTGGTCAGACAGAACCCTTTCTTGATTATAGAAGAGTATAACCAGCTGAAAAGACTGTAAGGGGAGACAGTACAAAAGTTTTCTGCCAGATTTAACCAAGTTTATTATTCGATGCCAGTTAATATAAGACCTCCTCTTGGATCCACTCTCTTGCACTACCCGGGTGCCTTTGATCTGGAAATGGAGTTTCAGCTGAGAGAAAGGAATCTTGCAACACTTGAAGAGATGCAGAACAATGCAGTAGATGTAGAGGCTCATTTGCTGATCCGAAGGGCAAAGTTGAAGGAAGAAGAGATGAAAAACATAGATCCGGAGGAATCGACATCTCTAGAGGTAAAGCTTGACATTTTGGTAAGTGCAGTGGAAGAGATGATGCAAAGGACCATCACAAGGAATGAGTATAATGTTCAAGCCCATGGCTCACTGATTGAAGAAGAACAAGTTGCTGATCCAAAACATTTTGTTTCTTATCCCAGTTGTCATAGATCTGATAATGATTGTTTTATAGATCATCTTGGAGAAGAGAGAGCTGTTGATATGACATGTATGCTTGATGATGTGTTTTGTACTGATTATTTGCCTCAGTTTGATCAGTATGATGATGATTATGTTCTCCAAACAGAAGCTAATCTTGTAGACAAATCAGCAGCTAGTTTCTGGGAGGAAGAAGTTCCCTTTCAGCAGCCCGAATACATTGTTCAGCCATCACATATCAGCTATGGAAATGACGAGGAAAGTGCAACAAATTTTGAAGTAAGTGAAGGATCTTTGCCTTTTTGTTTTGATTCGTTTCAGTTCATCAGAGACAACTTCCATGCAATCAGAAATCAACTGTCAACAAGTCTTGATCTGGACCATCTTGAGGGCAATGAAAACCTTGTTCAAGACTTCTCATATCTATATTTGCAGCCCCCGAATGCCATTGATTTTCAAGTTGCAGATGAGGACTTGGAAGCTGGCACATATGATCAAATGATACAAGATGATTCCGTACCATTTTGTTTTGAATCATTTCAGTTTTTGAAGGGTAAATTGCATAGTATATCTTCAAATGAGCAGCCTGTAGGAAATCATGTAATCTCATCGGAACCAATAGAAAATGGGTTGCAGTAGTCTTTTCAATTTTTTCACGATCCAATAGCTGATGTGTTGGATGATGTCTGCAGTCAAAGTCTTTCTCCATTGACTACATGTGAGCTTGAAATGTGTGCTGATATAAACTTGATCCGACAGCTGGTTTCTTTGTCATTTTTAGTAGGAGTCTCGTCACAAAGCTCAAAACAAAGTTTGCATTCATGGTATGAGGAGAAGAGAAGTAATCCATTGGATGAGCTAAGTCCCAGTGTGCATGAACTTCAAGATCCTTATGCAGTGTTTTTGGAGGCGGATAGAGAATCCATATCATTCAACGGATCTGTTTCCAAGTTTTCATGGGAGTTTCCTTTCAGTAGTTCTCTCTTGTTGTTCATAAGCGAGCACTTGCGGAGAATTCAAACAGCAGCCGGAATACTTACTTGGTTGCATTGGTTGTTTCATTTCACTTGATCAGGTGATGAATGGAACAACTAGAGTAGGTTGTATTGAATAAGCTTCATATTGAGCATCATTTCCAGTTTTTCGGTTGTGTTTAAGTATCGAGTGAGTTTTTAGTTGAGTGAGAGTCTATTTGTGGCATCAAGTCATCAGTTTTTAGTCATGCATTTCAGCTTGAGTTTTGAACTCCATTGCCCAATGGATGAAGGCACTGTCTGCTTTCCAAAGATCTGTAGTTCTTGGCACCTCCAAGGAGCTACCATCCCCATTGGAGCCAATGTTAGTGTCAGTCTTTGCAGCCTTCCTCCAGTGATCAAACATGCTCTTACAAAGTGATTTTAAGGTTTCAAGGTCAAATTTTGTCATTTCAGTGAGTCTTCAAGCAAAATTTGGTCAGGTATTGTGCCTAAATCTGCTCGGTGAAAGAAGGCGAGTTACGGTAACATCAAACCATGCTCGGTCCCCGGTAGCTGGCCCTACCCCGGAACGGGGAAAGGGCTCTCTGCAGGTCAATCTCAGCAAATCGGCAAAAATGTCCATTAGGGCTTGAGATGACTTGAAATAAAGGCTAATTTTAGGCTAGGTATATAAGTAAAGGAGTTTGATTTTGATTTTGGGGGTTTTGTTGGAAACAAAGGGAAATGCAGCTTTGGGTTCGAGGATGAGGCCTAGTTTTTGCAGAGTTCTGAATGGGGCAAGGAAGGAAATTGTTTTGATGCTTTATATTGAATGAATGGATGGTTCAGACCGGTGAGGAGCTGAAGAGGTCAAGAGGGTTTCAAGAATCCTCTTCAAACAGATGAAAACATGGAAAATTAAACAAAACTGAAGGCAGAGCAAAGCAATCTAATGAATTCCACCTTTATCACTCATTTGTTTAATTTAAGAAGAAAGGAGAAGAGAAATGATACACATAAACATCAGTGAACTTACAATTACATAGAGAAAAACACCATCAAAACACAGAGCCACATGGATCCCAAAGAGTGCTGCAAACCCTGGTCTATTCCTTTGCCAAAATTGCAGAGATGAAATGTACAATGAAGTGCCAAGCAATCCCAAGTGTCCAACCCTGAAAATGACTGAAGAAATACATGATATAGACAAGCCTAACTCATCCCCATGCCTCTAGGGTTCGAGCTCATCATTCTAGGAGCTATTTCAACCATATCTAAAATAAGAACTGGAAAATAGGCAATGAAACAACTTGCCTCTATATGATAGGAAATTGATTCATTCACTTACATTTCACTTTTTGGTGAATGAATCTACTAAGATGAGTAAAAATGTGCCAAAATTACATCATGGTCATGAAATTACATCAAGGTACATCAAGAGTTACATGAAAAAGTCAAACTAGCCAAAACTAGGCGAAATTCTGAGCTGCTGAGTGAAAAATAGGCCAAATTTCCCTATGCGTCGTGCCTGAAATCTCTATGCGTAGCACAAGTTTGAGGCTGATTTTGAGGGCCTTCCCGAAGTCCAAATTGAGTGCAGGATAGCTCGTTGGAAAGCCTTTCCTACATAATTTCAAACCCAAGTGTAATTTCTGGATTTGGTTGCCATTTGCCCCTCCAAAAATCAAATCTCCCAACACTGCTTCCTGTGTGTGCAAAAAGTGGCAGAAAGGCCATTTTTAGGGTGTTTTTGACCCTTTAGGCAACCCAGAACTTGATGAAATCCTTAGGTAATCCATAGGCATGCATAAATTTTGATGAAAAATCCAAAAATGCAAAGTTTTCCTCCAGAAGACCTGCCAATTATAAGCGCGCGCCAAGTGGCGCTACGCGTCGGGCAGGAAAATCTGTGTTTAGGCCCAAAAATTCAAAATTGACAAAAATTTTCCCAAATTTCTTGAAATTTGGGCTGAATTTCCACCATCAAACGCTATGCTGGGCCAAATAAGCTTCGGCCAAAATTTGGAGTCTATCATGCCTTTTGCGACGCTTTAGTGCCCTTCTTGGTGCATGCGATTAGGTTATTAGAGTCCTTGTCTTGGTCACAAGAAGTATTCGTCTCCATGAAAAGAAATTTGCAAGGTCTGTCTTGTCTTGTATGCAAATGAGAATTTGGTGTCTTTGTCTTGATTTCCAAATGTGTCAAATAGGAAGGGACTGTGGGAAATAAGGCAGTGAGAATGATAGAGTTTTGTCAAGTGAATTTAAAGTGTAAGGACAACCACTTGACTGTGTTTGGGAATTTGGGATTTAGGAATTTTTGCAAATGATATGGGGAAAGGGATAATGATAGGCAATGAACTGATTTAGGGATAGGAAAATGGGGCTTAGGAATAAGTCACTTTGAGGATGAAAAGGGGTAAGGGATGAACTGTAGTGATATAATAACAGTGAGAGGGAAAAACAAGGTGGGAAATAAAAGGGTTTGGCACCAAATTATTTTTTATAACACCAACTTCAAAACCTTAAGTAAATAATTCTCAAGAAGATAGGGTTTGGATTTTCATGTATCAAATTCTCATAATCAGTCATATAACCACACCAAACATGATTCAATGGTAATTGCAAGATCAGTTGAACTTACATGGAACATAGGAGGTTGAGTTGATTTGAAATTTATGGAGCGGTGGCAAAAAAAATTTATCGGCCAAATGTGTCGTGCACACAACCCAGTGCGCCGCGCGAGGTAACTCACCCACGAGTCTGCTTCAAGCTGTTGTTTTCTCTTTTCTCTCTTCCACAATTTGAGATGGCTTAAATTATTGACTTAGCGTGCAAATGGTGTTTGAACACCAAAAATATCTTATATGGCCATAAATTTGATTTTGATTTAGAAAACACTTTCTAATGTTTGAATTTTGCTTTTCATACAAGCTACCGTTTTGCTTGTTTTTCTTTGATTTTGACGATGATGAATCTCTTGTCTAATTTTTAGGGGATAACGAGGCACGAGATTTGGAAAAGGTGACCGGGGGCTACGCGTGAAGAACTACAGCGAAAACTTTGAAAATTACATGGCATTTATTACAAAAGATGAATTTGACGATTTTACTTCAAAACAGAGTTTTGAAGAAAAATCATTATCAAGCAATATGACGATGAAATTTTTGCAATGAAAAGTTATTTCGAACCTCCCTCATGTGCATGTTGACATTATTAGACATTCTGAAGACTAAATTTGTGAAACCCTAGACCTAATGAGGTTTAAAACCCTAAAATGACTCTATGCTGACTAAGAGACCAAACATGACTGTGAATGACTGTAAATGATTTCGATGAACTTTGATGAACAGACTAGGCCAAGGCCAGCAGGTACAAGACATGAGGGATATGAGAGACAAGACCCTTCTGTTAGAAGATCCATGCTCCTAATGGAATGCAAATGACTTAACCGAATGAGACACCTAAAATGAAATGCAACAAAAGAGATTTTGATATCTGACGGAGGGATGAAGAGACCAACTCTAACATTGGCTCCAATGGGGATGGTAGCTCCTTGGAGGTGCCAAGAACTACAAATTTCTGGGAGAGTAGGCAGTGCCTTCGTCCATTGGGCTATGGAGTCCATAACTTTGAAAAATCAACACAAGACTCTTGACTCATTTATTGACTGAAAATTTGACTCAAACTGACTCAATTTTGAAACTAAAAATGACCGAAAAACCTGAATTAACAAACCAAACCAAAATGACTCATGACTGACTTAACTGAAACAAGTACTTACAAATATTTTTGAATAGTAGCAATCCATCGAGATTTGAAATCATGATGACAACCAACTGCCTGTTGATGGAATATGTACAATCATGTGTAGTGAGCCTTCCAATGTAACCAATCCAACATATGGCTACATATCAAAACTCTGCTCTCACTTTTCTCGAGCAGGTAGAACGATGTACATGTAGGAAACTCACAATAACCACTGAAACCAAGGCTTATGATAACGAACCAGGAAACATTTATCTTTTCTGATGCTTGCAAAAGAATGCCAAAGGGATCTTGAAAATCCTGAAGCACTAATTGGTCTTGAGATCCAGCAGCAAAATTACAACTACTCGCTTCATTCTGATCTGAAAGAACAATTGATTGCCGAGTGATAGGAAGGCACAGAGAGGTATAGGCTTCCTCCATATGAAGGGGATAAGGGGCTTCTAAATTCTTGAGAAAATTTTGGGAAGTACGGAAGGATGTTAGGAAGCATGGGAAAGTGGAATTTCAAATATTGAGTGAGGGGAAGGGGTCCAAAAGGGAAAAACACGGGCCTAGCCTAGAAAATTGCCAAGTTGTAGCAAGAAACTAGGGTTTGTGCGAAAATGAGGAATTTGGGGGATCTCGGTGATGGGAAGTGTTTAATAAGGTACATTAAGGATAGGGGAAGGTGTATGAACATCAGGATACAAGTTTTGCTGATGATTTGACCATCCAAGAGAAATTACCTCCAAAACCCTAGGAGAGGGAAATGAACCTTACCTAGGCACAATTGAAGCATGAACAAGGTGTAAAATGACCCAGTGGAACTTGACGTGATGATTAAAACCCTCTGAATGATGGTACACTCAGCTGAATGGTGACATGGACTGACATTTGGACAAATTTGAAAGGAGTGAAAACAAACCCTAGACCTAATACCTAGTGACCAAATTTTACTTGAAGACTCACTGAAATGACAAAATTTGACCTTGACACCTTAAAATCACTTTGTAAGAGAATGTTTGATCACTGGGGGAAGTCCGAAAAGACCACCACTAACAAGTCAATTCACAAAAAAATATATTTATGGTTTGATTTTTCCTAGGATTGTGTGGATTGTGTACTTATTGTTTACCTATGCATGGAACTAGCTGTTATGGTTAATTTTGTGTATATATATGTATTCTCCTTGAAAGCTCTTGATTGAGATCCGTATTCTCCAAGATATTCACTTAGAATTCACGATCTAAGTGTCCTCCATATTTTTTTTTTACTCCTCATGCCATAAACTCTTAAGGAGTTAATGAGCCACCCTTGATGATAAAAAGAACAATTCTCAAAAACATGTTACTTGAAGCTAGATTTTCTCATAGGGATAGTAGGTCTCATCACGAGCCGACCTACCACGATCATATGAAAATAACATCAGTGACATTCCCATTATGGCCAACAAACTAGAATAATGGCCTTTTGACATTATTGTCAAAAGGACAAGAGGTCTCATCACGAGCCGACTTGTTCACTTTGTTATGTTCTAGTGAGTGACATTACTGTTATCTGGTCAACATGCGAGAAAAATGAAATTTTTTGAGAAAAATTGTTTAAATAAAAATATTATCTCATCATTTATAGAACAACTGGATCATCTACGGGTTAAAATCCCTATCGAGGCTATGGGCCTTTGTTGGCGATAGTGGCTACGCACATGATATTGAAATATATCTTGAATTACCTTATCGCTTGATTATGTCACTAGATCCCATTTTTCTAATAAATATATCACCATTATCAATATATACTTTCACTTTCATAAAAAAACTAAATGTGGTACATCAAATATTAATTAACAAATCCTAATCTTTGAATCTTCATAATATGCATTTTTAGCTATAGAGGTATTTTTCGGATCTATATGATTTTATGTTAGAGTGGTCCTTTTCTTGAAAAATACAATATTTTCTTTTACCCTAGTATATCTATCTATATATATATATATAGATAGATAGATAGATAGATAGTTCTCGATGATTATTGCATACCTGACAATTTGCACATGGTTGACCACTCCCCTTTGTGGTAATGATTGCCTCCATGTGAATATTAACTTTCCATAAATTTATCGATCTTGGTAGACCTTTTCTATTGGGGGAGGTAAAATTATCACATGCATGACATGATAAGGCATAGTTAACAAAAGTAATTAATTTATTTCACACAAATCACTGTGAATGATGTTATTTTGTGTATTGTTATTTTGTTAGTGGAATTTCGGTTTGAAACACATCTACATCACAATCAATCGGCGAGTCCATATGAATTAACAAATATGGGGGGTTAAGTCTATCTGAGAGTGAACCTTTACGCAACGGTTTTACATATGGTGATGATCCTTAAAAAGGCGTCGATGTAAGTGTATATAGTGATGGTCCTTTAAGGTTCATCACTAAAGCCATTTTTAATGACACTTTTGGTGAGGGTCATTAAAGGCCCATCACTAATTCTCTCTTTGGTAACATTTCTAGTGACGAAATTTTAATGACCCTCACCAATGCTCTTTTTGTTACTTTTGGTGACGGTAAAAAAATGTTTGTCGCCATTGATCATTCCAATGACGCTATATTCCCGTTAATATTTTTTTTTCAAAGATAATGATTTAAGGTCATTATTATGGAGTATTTTTTATAATATGTCCAAGGCCATAGTGGTTAGAATCAGTCAATTTTTTAAGAAATAATTTGTGTGTATGATTTCCCTCAAGTAATGACTAGTCGAATAGAGTTTTCTTATGAGTCAACACATGATTCATATCTATTAATTTTATTATCTAAAAAATTCCCTTTAGATAAATTTCCACTAGTGTGTGTAGAAAATATATTATTTAATACGTGATCAAGCCATGAAAATTAATGAGAAATACCTAACATTCCTCAACAATCTGGGCACAAATTAAATTAATGCTTTGTCACACACTAACATTTCTTAGTTCCTCGCATGTCTTGGAACATCTTTGTACATAGAACATTTTGGCATGACACTGACACCCAAGCACATGGTGGCATGTGCTAGCACAACATGGAACTCTCCTAGCATGTGTTGGCATTCATGTAGTCCCTAGCATGCCCTGGGACACCTTGGTTGAATGCATTGACATACATTAGCACTTGGCATGTATTGGGACCTATTATTAGTGTGACTAGCATGCACCTTTTGAAAAAGATAATGTCCTGACTTATTAACCCTCTTATGTGTTAATTTCCTTTCATTTTAGCTTGTTTCTTCTTTTTGTTGCCTTAACACTTCTTGACACATATTGACATGCCCTGGCACCTTGCACATCCTTAGCACCTGGCATGTATTGGCATATCTTGGCACTATTTGGCACATATAATTATCACACCGTGGAACTCCCTAGGACACTTTGGCACTCCTTGACATTCGTTGATATTCCCTAGCATGCCTTACCAATTATTAGCATACCTTGTCACTCCCTCCTTGGCATGACAACTACCACTCATTAACACTAGTTCCTTGGCACACGTTCCTCATATTCATTAACCTCCATGAATTTTGATCTAGTGCTCCCTTAATGTTCTATTCTAGTACTCCTTAACAATCCTCAACATGAATTAGCACTCTCTAGCACACCTTAGCACTCTTCAACATGCCATTCCACTTCATAACATGCATAACACTCCTTGAGAAATGTTGGTGCTTGGCATGTGTTGGTGCTTGGAAAGTACTAGCATGTATGGAACATGTTGATATGCCTTGGAATGATTTGGCATGGTTTAATATTAAATTTATTTGAGATTAATTTTTGGAAAGTAGATAAGAAGGAAAAAAGGAAGACTTGGCACTTATAATGCACTAAGACTTTGCACTTGACACGTATTCGCACCTAGTGTTGGTGTTCCTAGCATGCCCCTCTTGGAAAAGGTAAATTGATGACCTATTAACCTTCTTATGTGTTCATTTCCTTGTAGTTTAACTTGTTTCTCCCTTTTGTTTCCTTGATAGTCCCTGGCACACATTGACAAACCCTTGCACATCTTGGTATGCCTTATCACTTGGCACATCTTATCATGTTTGACATGCCTTCGCGCTATCTGACACATCTTAACATTCCCTAGCATGCCTTGTCACTCATGTCTTTACAGCTAGCCTTTAAATTTTTTCACAACTTGGGAACCCAATCAAGTCCTTGTATACAGCAGTTTAATGTGAAAACATTGGCCTGATTCAACCACAACAACTTGACCAATTGCACCTACTACAAGTAGATTGTGCCTTGTTCACCTAAGAATTGCCTATAACTCATCTTATGCCACTCATGTCCAAGCTCAACTTGTCCCACTTAACTATTTTCCAAGACAAGGATCACATGATCTAGCCATGGCCATAAAAAAACTAATAAAAATAGCTTACACAAGTAATATTTCACATGTATGTTCAGTTCATATAAACAGTAAAACATTAATTGAGAGTTTTCAAGAACCATAATATTGACAAGGCACATAAGATATAAACTGACACAAGTTGAGTGCCTGAAAAATTATACACAACAATGTACGATATGAAATTATCTAGAATAGTTTAAAACATGAGAATGTAGCCAAAGTATGCCACATCTCATATAAAAAAAATAACTAAAGGAAAAACAATGTTATGCCTAGCACAAAGTGATCTCCCTTTGTCTAAAACTGCCATGTCAGCCCCTTATAACAACCGTAGGCTTGCCTCCTATAAATCCTATTCTAAACTTCTCCTAACACACTTCATCCCTAACACACTTAAATTCGCTGACACTCCCTGGAACACACTCTTATTTGTTCCTTTCTATGCATTTTTACCTAGTTATCCCTTGATATGCCCAACACTCCCTATCACTCTAGTTCAACATGAATTGACATTGTCCAACATATGTTAGCATGATTTTTCATTCCTTTGCATGCCCTGACCCTCCATAGATATCATGCCCTCACACCTACCCTTAATTAATTTTCAACTTGGGAACTGTACCAAGCCCTAGCTTGACTACAAGAGCTTGACCAAGTTATAGTTGCTACAACTAGACTATGTTGTTGAATTGTGTATTTTGGGAGGTACTCCACAAGCCTAGTGAGATGGCCTTGCATGAGTTTGGTCACAAGGGGCTTTGTGGGAATAGAAACCAAGAAAAGGGATTTTGGACCCAAGATGGGGTTTAAAATCTAAAAGAAAATTAATATTTCATAAGGCGTAAGTGGATAAAACCCATAAGTTCTAGAGGGTTCCTAAGAGGTCTAGGAAAAACTATTTAAGGAGTCCTTGGAATGAAGGATATAAAATCAAGTGAGAAGGAGCTCATTTGATCAAGGGGGCAAAGAGATATGTAGTCCTAAAGAGGCCATGATCATTATCATTTCTAGCATTAATTAAGATGCCTCAGTATGCTTTGGCATGGTTTAATATTAAATTTATTTGAGATGAATTATTGTAAAGTAGAAGAGAAGTAACAAAGGATGATTTTGCACTTAGAATGCACTAACACTTGGCACTTGCCACTTATTTCCACCTAGTGTTGGTGTGCATAGCATGCCCCTCTTGGAAAATGTAAATTGATGACTTATTAACCCCATGATGTGTTCATTTCCTTGTAGTTTAACTTGTTTCTCCTTTTTTTTTCCTTGATATTCCCTAGCATGTATTGTCACACCATTGCACACCTTAGCATGCCTTAACTTGACACATATTAGCATATTTTCCATGCCTTTGAACTATCTGGCACATGTTAGCATTCACTAGCATTCCTTAGCACTGATGCCCTCACAACTATCCTTACATTTTCTCACGACTTGGGAACCCAATCAAGTCCTTAGCTACTCCAGTTCATGTGACATTGGTCTGCTTCAGCCCTAACAACTTGATGAATTGCACCTACTACAAGTAGATTGTGCCTTTTTCACCTAAGAACTTACTATACCTCATCTTAGGCCACTCACGTCCAAGCCGAGCTTTTCCCACTTAAGAACTTACCAAGACAAGGATCACATCTACCCATGGCCATAAAACAACTAAGAAACATAGCTTACATAGGTAATATTTCACATGTATGTCCAGTTCATATAAATAATAGAGCATCAAATGAAAGTTTGCAAGAACCACAAGATACACAAGGCACACAAGATATAAGTCGACACAAGCCGAGCTCCCCAAAACTTATACACAACAATGTACAATATGCAATTGTATAAAATAGTTTAAAGCATGATCATTCAACCAAAGTGTGCCACATGTCATATAAAAATAATAGATAAAGGCAAAATAGTGTTGTTGCTAGCACAAAGTCTCCCTTTGTTTAAAACTTCTTTTTCGAGCCCGTAATCGAAATTGTAGGCTAGCCTCTTGCAAATCCTATTATGAATTTTTTCTAACACACTTCATCCTTGGCACACTTGAATTCACTGACACTTCCTGGCACACACTCTTATTTGTTCATTTACATGCATTTTAACCTAGTTCTCCCTTGTGATGCTTTGACACTCCTTAACACTCCTCAACATGCATTGACATTGACCAACATGTGTTTGCACACCTTTTCATTAATTCGCATGCCCTAACCCTTCCTAGTTATCATGCCCTCATAACTACCCTTAATTTTCAACTTGGGAACCCAATAAATTGCTTGCTTGACTATAGGAGCTTGACCAAGTTACAATTACTTTAACTAGACCATGTTGTTGAATTGTGTAGCTTGGGAGGTACTCCACAAGCCTAGTGAGATGGGTTTATGTGAGTTTGGCCACAAAAGGTTTTGTGGGAAAATAACCCAAGCGAAGGGGCTTTGGACCCGAGATGAGGTTTCAAATCTAAAAGAAAATTAAATAGAAAAAACAATATTTCCTAAGGTCTATGTAGATAAAGTTAATAAGTTATAGAGCATTCTTAAGAGGCATAGCTAGGAAGAGCTATTTAAGGAAGCCTTAGTATGAAGGAAAGAACATCAAGTGAGAAGGAGCTCATTTGATCAAGGATGCGAGGAGAGATATAGTCCTAAAGTAGTTCGAGTTAGAGGGTTGAGTAAGCATTGCTAAAGGGATGTTGAAGCTTGCAACAAGAAACAATGAAGGAGGCATCCTGAAACATCATCCTTGATCCTAGTTGGAAAATAATCACCTAAACTAGGTGGGGCCCACACAAGTTATTTTTAGGTGTATGTCTATTTTTAGACATGGTGAGCATATTCTATATGTAGCAGGAGGATATTTGTAGATGGTTGGTCAAATGTGAAAAATAGATGAAAATTATATTTTTAGAATATTGGGCGAAGTCTATTTATAGATCTTCAATCTAAAAATAGATGCATGTCGGTTATTATTAGCTCTTAATAATAATTCGACAATAAACAACAACTTATTCTCTTGGAGCACTTCGCCCGCGTACGTATGTGGTACATCACCGACATGAATTACGTAATTCCCAAGGGTTTACTAGAGCTAATGCATGAGTGAACCGCTAGGAACTCGAAGTGGCAGAACACGCTAAAGAAGTAGTTATGGAGTTGTATTTAGTTTAACTCAGTTAGACTCAGTTGAGCTAGTTGTATCTAGTCTAACTGATTGATACACTAGTGAGAGTGGAGTGAGTTAATTAGTTAATTAATTCACAAATAATAACTCATTAATCAACTGAACAATACATCAGTTAACTACAGTGCATGGCAGTTTCAGTGGAGACCAGTGGAGAGATAGGTGAAAGGGCAAGATAGACTATCTGTTGTGACTATAGTGATGCATGAATTGCATCTATATATACATTGGAGTTGCCAATGATAATAACGCAGTCAATGAGAGTGGGATTACATTGAATTGGTCTTTGTAATCAGCTTGGATTGCGTAGTGGAGGCAGGCTAGCAGGTGGCAAAGATCGGTGCATGGATTTGCAAGATTGGGCCTGATTAGTGTATGACGATTGTACTGTACTGAGAGCTTGTGATAAGCTTTGTATGTTTGTATGAGATTTTCATATGATCTCCATGTTACATAATATATATTTGGGGTTTTCAGCTTCAGGCTTTCCCAGTTAAAAACTGTGTTATGTGCGATTGATTATTTTTGTTTATGCTTCACATGTGTGTGCAATTAATTTTTCCGCAAAAGATTAACAAGTGGAATAGATTCAGTATCTTGCATAAAGTTAAATAGTGTGAGATCAGGTGGATCTTGGAAATATGCATGCTTAGTGCATATAATTTCTACATGGTATCAGAGCATTGTTGATTGAATATTGCAATTGTGAAGTGAGTTTGTGCTGGTGGACAATTCGAATTTGCTGCAGGAGTTTCTTGGTGCGACAGTTGAGTATACATTGAAATGTCTTTCAATGGGTTGTGGTTGGAGTATGAACTCGAGTGAAACTCTAACTACATATCCTGGAAGGATATGATGGAGGTGGTGCTTGAAGATAATGGCTTGAAGGAATTCATCGAGAGAGATGCTCCTAAGCCCACTTCGGCGGATGTTGCAGTACTTGACGTATGGCAAAAGAAAGTAGCAAGGACGAGGAGGATTCTATTGGAAGGTGTGAGAGACCATATTGTCTCAAGCCTTCATGGGAAAGCCCCTCCATATGATATGTGGAAGGCCTTGACAGATTTTTTCCAAAGAAGAAGCGACCAGAGGAAGTTGGCGCTTAAAGACAAGCTCAGAAAAATAAAAATGGAGAAGAACGACACTATTCCAGTGTACTTGAAAAAGTTTGTCTAATGCAGGGATGAGCTTGGGAGTGTAGGAGTCAGTGTTGATGATGATGAATTGGTGAGCTTGACTCTCCTTGGGCTTTCGAAAAGTTGGCATAGCTATGAAGACTCTGTCAATGGACGGGAGAAACTGTCGGGTTGGGAGCGACTTTGGTCGGATCTTGTGCAGGAGGAGATAAGGCGAAGTACCAGGGATAGCTCTTCATAAAATAATTATGATGAAGAGGATTGTGCTTTGGTTGCCAAGGAAAATAAGAAGAAGGGGAAGAAATTCCATTCTACATTTTAGGCTGGTGAAGATGGCAAAGAGCATGACATGTCCAAAGTGAAGTGTTTTCACTATCACGAGTTTGGACATATTGCCACAAATTGTCCACATAAGAAGAAGAACAATATGGTTGCTGGAGCTTCAGCTGGTGAGGCTCTTGCCTCGAAATTTGAGCTTGACTTCTCATTGATCGCATGCATGGTGTCTAGTGCATTGGGATCGGGGTGGTACTTTGATAGTGGTGCTTCCTTTCACATGACGGGAGATGTGAACCTTTTCAGTGACTTGGTGGAGAAAGATCTCCAGTTGCATGTTGAGTTGGGCGACAATGGACGATACAATGCGACCGGCATTGGTACCATTACCTTTCAGAGGGAGTCAGGTAAACTCATTCTTTTACAAGATGTAGTGCATGTTCCAAGTTTAAAGAAGAATTTAATCTCAGTCGCAATGTTAGAGGATAAAGGGTATGATGTTGTCTTTAGTGAAGGAAAATTTTTCCTTCGGTACAAAGCAACAGGACAAGTCAAGAAGGTTGGGATTCGAGCTAAGAATCTCTACAGACTTGAAGTGGATGGGATTTCTACGGAGCTTCCTACTGTTGGGAAGTGCAAGAAAGACATGCAATTGAAGCTTGAGAGGAAGCAGGATTTGCATGCAGGTAAGAGTGAACCTCGGGATGTGGAGCAGCCACAAGATGAGGATCATGGAGTGGGAGAAACCACTCATGCAGAGAAATTTTGTGCCAGATGGGCAGAGGGAGTGCATGCAGCTATACCACCAAGTGAGAGGTGGGGCGACATGCATGAGTAATCCCAAGAGGATATTTTTGGGTAGGATTCATTGAGATGGTGTGGATCTCATGAGTTGAACCTGGATACGAGGTGCCCACAGAGCAGTAGTAGCATGATGAGTTGGATTGATGCAGAATATCATGACATTGCCTGACACCGGAGCACTTCCGTTCGTAGTTAACAACAAGTGCGTAGTGCATGGTGTAGAGTTCAACAACAGCAGGCGGGTTCCCCGAAGAAGGCGGCAACAGGTACCAACAGTAAGTCGAAGACTTTGATGATAGATACCATACCGATGGAGTTGTTCGGGCGTCTTCGCTCAAGTGTTGGCAAACAAAGGTTGTGGTGAATGCATGGAGTTGCACAAAGCGTATGCAAAGACAATCCTTTCTTATCGAGAGGTAGTGTTAAAGTTTGCAACAAGAAACAATGAAGGAGGCATCCCGAAACATCATCCTTGATCCTAGTTGAAAAATAATCACCTAAACTAGTCAGGGCCCACACAGAAAGTTATTTTTTAGGTGTATGTCTATTTTTAGACATGATGATCATATTTTAGAAGTTGCAGGATGATATTTGTGGATGGTTGATCAAGTTGGAAAAATAGATGAAATTATATTTTTAGAATATTGGGTGAAGTCTATTTATAGATCGTTAATCTAAAAATAGATGTATGTCAATTATTATTAGCTCTTAATAATAATTAGACTCTAGACAACAACTTATTCTCTTGGAGCACTTCATTTCAGTGCACAGATGTGGCACATCAGCTGACAAGAGGAATTACGCTATTCCTAAGGGTTTATTGGAGCTAATGCATGGAGGAATCAGTTATAACTCAAGTGGCAGAGTTATGAAACAATTGGAATAAGTAGTTATGGAGTTGTATTCAGTTTAACTCAGTTAGAATCAGTTGAGCTAGTTGTATCTAGTCTAACTGATTGATACACTAGTAAGAGTGGAGTGAATTAATTAGTTAATTAATTCATAAATAATAACTCATTAATCAACTAAAAAATACAGCAGTTAACTACAGTGCATGGCAGTTTCAGTGGAGACCAGTGGAGAGATAGGTGAAAGGGCAAGATAGACTATTTGTTGTGACTATAGTGATGCATGAATTTCATCTACATATACATTTGAGTTGCAAATGATAATCACGAAGTCAATGAGAGTGGGATTACATTGAATTGGTATTTGTAATCGCCTTGTATTGCGCAGTGGAGGCAGGCTAGCAGGAAGCAGAGATCAGTGCATGGATTTGCAAGATTGGTCCTAATTAGTGTATGAAGATTGTACTATACTGAGGGCTTGTGATAAGATTTGTATGTTTGTATGATATTGTCATATGATATCCATGTTACATAATATATAGTTTGGTTTTTCAGCTTCAGGCTTTCCCAGTTAAAAATTGTGTTATGTGCGATTGAATATTTTTGTTTATGCTTCACATGTGTGTGCAATTAAATTTTCCTCAAAATATTAACAAGTGGAATAGATTCAGTGTCTTGCATAAAGTTAAATAGTGTGAGATCAGGTGGATCTTGGAAATATGCATGTTTAGTGCATATAATTTCTACATGCCATGATCATCCACCAAGAGTAAGATCATCATGTGAGGGTTCACAAGAATGTCACATACCTTAATGGGTTCGAGATAGGAAGTAGGATGGTGTATTGTTGGTTCTCTTAGGGTAGATCAAGCTCAAGAGAGGAAACTCATGAGAATTTGGGCATGTGATTTGAATGTTGTTTCTGTGTGAATTCCACATCAAATTTTGAAATAATAGAGAGGGTTGAGACCCTACCTTGTGGTGGTTACTAGGTTGCAAGGTCTGTGATAAATACCAACACAAATGGAGGAGGGTCTGCACTAGAATTTAGGGCCAGAAGAGAGGTAGTCACAGGTGTAATATTGACTGAGGTAACTGTAGTTTGAGGGTCGTATATATCTAAAGTTCGAGTTAATATTCAATCAAAGAAATGACTAGAATCTATGGATCCATATGAGCTAGGCCGAGTCTCTTATGGAGGAAAGAGTTGTCATTTTTGCTATGGGTGGATATGGTTTGTTCTAAAACAATTATAATAGAAGTATATTTCCCTATTTAGGGAGGTTTCCTTGCATGTTCAATCCATAAGGTAAGCCATCAAGGCTGTGACAAATCTGCATAGAATAAGAGGGGTTGTGACCCTTAGAGAGAGGTTTATCTCTGCAATATATACCATAAATATGGAAGATGGTTTGCAGAAGTATGTGCAAAGATAGAAAATCCAAAGGAAGGTGGAATCTACGTAGAAGATGGAGCAGAAGAAATGTGCCATATGAGGAATGGATTGACATGAAGAGTAGTTTATTTTGTTGGAATGTCCATAGAGTTTTGGATAGAGATATGAAGAAGCCTATAAATAGTTAGTCAACGGATTGTTAATGGATGATTTGTGACCCTAGTTCAGTCATATACAAATTGTTAGAAGGATGATAAGATGAGTAGTTCAGATTTGTTCATAGATTGGACAAAAAATAAATCGGTACATAAGAATAGTGATTTTGAGAGGACTCAAATCACTATTAGGTGGCATATTTGAAGAGCCCTAGATGAGGGTAGTGTTGCGGGCACTAGATCAGTAAAATAATTTACTGTGGTTGGGAAAATTGATGGCAGTCCAAGTACAATTGGAGGGTTGTTAGGTGATTGTAAAAGAAGAGCTCTAAGCTATGAACTTGTGAAGGAAAACAAGATTGGTAGAAGGGTAGGTGTATTGGGCCTAAGGACGTGTAGAATTTGAAGGACTAAAGTAACAGTCAAGTGGGCTAGCCAACTAGCCCTATTTCACTGTATTGTAGAGGATTGCATCATTGAGAAGAAGGGAAACCTCCATATCCCTAGACTTGTCATCTTGGAGCAATACTATGGAAAAAGTGGGCAGACCAAAGATTTGTTCGCAATGGATTTGTGAACAACTGATCAAAAACATTAAGTGTTGTAGACCTTAAAGGGAAAAAGAGGTAGATAGAGGGCAACGTTTTTTGAGTGGAGTTCAGTAACATAAAGGAGTTGAGTTCATTGATAGAGGCAGACTGAGGAGTTGCATAATGGGAGGAAAGAGGACATGCCAGATGTGTTTAAGACATGTGGATTGAAAGGGCTATGTGTGGCAGCCACCATAAAAAATTGGGTCAAGTGTTGTCTTGTTCAAGGTAGATTGGTTGTCAAAGGACTAACACCAAGCCCTAGTTTTATTCCTTGTATCAGTGTGATTGTAAAGGGCCATCGTTCCTGGTACGAGAGCTCTAGCCTATTCTATTATAGTTTGTAATTTAATGAATAAAGGTTTGAAAAAGTAAAAAATTTTCATGTGCACTAATTGATTCCCTTATGTGTGTAGCTTTCATTGTGAAAAGTAGATGTGTTGTGGCACTTGAGTGTGTTTGCATCAAAGATTCTAAGACCAAACCCAAATTCTCATGTGTCGTGGAAATTCAACACATGCCTTGTTCACCTAATAACTACATGTAACTCATCTTAGACTACTCATGTCCAATCTCAATAGATCCCACTTAACAAGTTACCAAAAAAAGGCTCATCACATACAACTGTGGCCGTAAAAAAACTAAGCAACATAGTTTACATCTTGACATGCTATAACACCTGACATGTCTCAAATGCCTTGGAATTATGTGGCATGTGTTAGCATCCCATACATTCCTTGACATGATTTTACACTCCCTAACACACCATAGCAGTTCCAGACACACCTTGGTAGTTTAACATACCTTGGAATTTCCTAGCATATAACCTTTTCACTCCTTAGGACTCCCTAACACTTCCTAGCATGTGTTGGCACACCTTGGCACCTAGCACATGTTGGCCACATGCCACTATAACACACTAGCATGACTTAACACTGCCTAGCATATCATGTCACTCCCTCCTTAGCATACTGAGAACTCGCTGACACTCCCTGTCACACACTCTTATTCATTCGTTTCCATGCATTTTTACATAGTGATCCCTTGTGTTTCCTTGGAACTCGCTAACACTTAACTCACATTGGCACTTGGCACATATTGGCATGCTTCCCTAGCTCTCTAGCATGCCTTGGAAATATCTAGCATATATTGTTAGTCCCTGCTTAACAAACTTGGAACTCCATAGCAAGCCCTATAATTCACTGGCACATATTGGCTCTTGGCATTTAGTACTGGAAAATTCTTGGCATGTGTTTGGACGCCCTGGAATTCCTTGGCATGGTTTAAGATAATATTTATTTGAGATCAATTATTCAAAATTAAGAGAGAAGTAATAGAGAATGATTTTCCACTTAAGACACGTTAAAAGTTGGCCCTTGTTGTGTATTGGCACTAGTGTTGGAATGCCTAGCATTCACCTCTTGAAAAGGTAAGGTCTTGAATTATTAACCCTCATATGTGTTCATTTATTTTCATTTTAACTTGGTGTTCCCCTTTGTCGCCTGACACTCCTTGACACGCGTTCGCATACTTTAACACCTGGCACATCTCATCATGCCTTAATACATGGCATGTCTTGGCATGCCTGGCATGCTTTGGCACTATCCGACATATATTAGCACACCCTAACACTTCTTGAAATGCCATAGCATTCCCTAGTATGCCTTGTCACTCACCCATGCCATGCCTGACACTTGCTGACACCCCCAATACACCCTCTTATTCATTCATTTCCATTATTTTTCACTCAATGATTTATGTTTGATGGGGTGCATGTCTAGAAAGAGTTCCTTTAAGAGAATAAAAAAATGAACGCACCATTACTGACATAAGTAATTGTGAGATTCTACTTGAATGACATTAGGAAACTACACAATATATTTTAAGAATGAAATTTTTATGGTTTTTTGTTATGGTGAGAGAATGGTAAGAAGTGAGTGGTCAATATGGTGTGTGAATGCTTAGAATACCTTCTCACTCCCTCCTTGGCATGAAAACTATCACTCATTTCCACTCCCTAACACACCCTCATATTCATTCACTTCCATGTATTTTGACCTAGTGCTCCCTTGTGTTGTCCTAGTACTCCCTAACACTCCTCAACATGCATTGGCACTCCCTAATTAGCACTTTTCGACATGCCCTACCACTTCATAACATGCATAACACTCCCTAACACTCATTGGCACTTGGCACATGTTAGCGCTTGGAAAGTATTAGCATGTCTGACATGCATTCATGAGATGACTTGATATTCTTTGGCATGGTTTAATATTAAAGTTATTTGAGATCAATTGTTGGAAAGTAGATGAGAAGCAATAGAGGAATATTTGGCATGTAGAATGCACTAACACTTGGCCCTTGGCACCTATTTTCACCTAGTGTTGGTGTCCCTAGCATGTCCCCTGCGAAAAAAGGTAAATTGATTACTTATTAACCCTCTTATGTGCTCATCTCTTTGTAGTTCAACTTGTTTCTTTGTTTCCCAAGCACGACTTGGCACTCATGCCCTCACAACTAGCCTTAATTGGGAACTTTACATTCCCTGGAACACCTTGGCACTCCCTAGTTGTCACACCCTCATATATAGCCTTACTTTTTTAGAAACTTGGGAACCCAACCAAGTCATCAGCAAAACAATCTTATGCCCAACCCAAAGTCTCCATTTATTCAAAATTACTTTGTCCACATTTTATCACAATGATAGAATTCCCTCTTATAATTCTTATTCTAAACTTCTCCTAAAACACTTCATCCTTGGGATACCTAGAATTCACTGACACTCCTTGGCATACACTCTTATTCGTTCATTACCAAGAATTTTGACCTAATTCTCCATTGTGTTCCCCTGTAACTCCCTAACACTCCTCAACATGCATTGACATTGTTTGCCATGTGTTAGCACACCTTTTCATTCCTTGGCATGCCTTGGCACTCCTTAGCTATCATGCCCTCACAACTACCCTTACCATTTTTTAGACATGGGAATCCAACCAAGTCCTTCCTTGACTATAATAGCTTGACCAAGTTACAATTACTACAACTATACTATGCCTTGTTCACCTAAGAACTTGTCATGGCCAAGAATAACCCCCCCTTTTTATTTAAGTATTAGTAATAATACTAAATATGAGGGGACCCTTAGTCAAAAAATCCAAAAAATTAATTAGTGCTTGTTTCCTTTCTCAAATAAAACTTACTATCATAACTTATGGAAATTCCTTAGGAAATCATTAAATACACTTAATTTTATGATAAATTAGAATAAAATCTTTTCTTTGAAGAAAATATCGCCTCCATCGCAATAAGTAGACATCCTTCGTAAGGCAGAATCTTTTAAATTGCGATTTCACGATATTGCGATAGCGCAATCCCAAAAAACTATGCATTAAAATATTGATCGCAAACTTCATATCGCAGAAAAGATGTTTAATGAATACTTTTCATATATAATATTTTTCGATATTGCGATTTTGCGATATTGCAATTTCCCAATGCTACGAGACTGTGATTTGTGAATATTGCGATTTGCGACAATTGCGATCTTGCGATGATTTCGATTTGAGAAAACTGCGATTTGCGATATCGTGATATTGCGATATTGCACAGCAAATCGCAGATCGCAATGTCACAGATTCTTAAAAGCTTGTTGTGCAAAGAAAATCTTTTCATAAATCAATATCCGTTATGTGCTTTAATGATTGAATTAATGAATGGATTGTCAATTATCGGTAAAAAGGATTTTGTTTTGATTGAAAGGTTGTTTCATGTTAAAATAATATATTTGATCTGCCTTCAGCATTTAAAACTATCCCGTCACCTTTCTCATGTCATTACTCTCACTTAATTCGTAAAATTGCAGGTGCGAAGGAGCAGAAGACTATACAAAGCATTCACAGAGTATTATGGGAAAGAAAGAGAAAACTCCAAGTTCTGAAAACAAAGAGATGGCTTCCCTGTATGCAGATACTGCTTGCAACAAGGATGCCGGTATCACCACCCGGGAGGGAATGCATAATCTGCTCGAAGAAGAAAATCCCAGGGTAATGGAAGTCACGGCTACTGCAGGTTCAAGTAATTCATCTGAAGCATATCTTACAGAATTGGCTTGTTCATTTTTGCACCGGATAGCAGCAAGAACGAGAATTATTCTGTATACAGATATGGTAAAATGGATGCTGGATAGCACCGATATTTCAGACATGAAATTTAGAACTCCAGATCAATAGCTCATCGGGTCATTCACTATAAAAGATTTGAGGCTTATGTATCACTTACCAAAGCCTCAGGCGACTTACAACAAACAATTTATGGAGAAATTTTCCAGGGAAAATGCAAATTTGGCGGAATGCACAAAGGAATGGACCAAAAGAGATGAACCATTGAAGAAAGACAAACACGGTATGTACAGTACTGGTTCACTCACCTCTCCCTATTGTTTTTCTGCTGCTATGTTATGTAGGCTTTTTGGAAAGCCTGACATAAATAAGGTCTTGCCTTAATGGCTTTCGTTATTAAATGCTGCTGTTAACGCTACCATTGTAGACTGGGCCAAAATATTATCTGATAATTTAGCCACTGCTATTTTCAATTACCGGTATAAACGGACTGTCTCTCAGAGGATTTATCCTCCTTTTTATCTGTCTGCCTATGTTATGGATTCTATCTGCTTTGTTTCTAAATTCCCTTTAATGGGTTGGCAATGGACAATTCATGATCCTTTGCCTATTCATGTGTATCACAAAGAACTGTGGGAATCAAAATTTGTTCCTCATTTTTACAAGATTTTCCATGGCATAATGTTTCCGCTGTACAGAATATTGTATAATAAGGATGCTCCAAGGTTTTCCCTGGAAGCAGAAGTCGACATTCTCCCTGTCGCACGATGGTTTGGAGAAGAGTGGTTTACCTATGTGAGGGTTTTTGGAAGCTCTGCTTCTCCTCATGTTTTACCCTTGTATGTTCTGAATAAACTTATAGCTCGAGAAATTGCATACCAAACCTATGGTGAAGGAGGTTTGACAAAGGAATTAAAGGATAAGAAGAAGGCCATCTGGCCACAATTTCCTGTAGCATGTGGAGCATTTTCATTGTTTTATGTTGGTCATGCATTCAAAGAGGTAAGCAATATTACATGCTTACAACTGTTCAAGTTTTCGAGAAGGCTATTCGATCCATATGGTGTTGTCAAATATTTCACCACTGCAATCAAAGTGAGAGTATTTTTTGGAGAAGAAGATCTTTTTGATGATATGTTTCAAGAGAAATGTTCATTTAAAGAAGTTTTACATTTAGCTCAAACACAGCTTCCCCCAAAAGAATTTCAAGAATTTAAAATCTACAGAGAAAGAAGATTTACCACTATCCCTCTGGAAAATTTACGCTTGGAACCCGCAAGGGAACCAACTCCTAGTGTCAGTCTTAGTGGCAGCTCAGATACAGAAAAGTCTAAGTCAAAGTATGACAAAGAAACTTCTGAGCGTTCTAAAAAGACTGATAATGATGAAGGCTCACTAAAAGATATAGCTCAATCAAAAGAGCTTTCACAACTACAGACTTCAACCACTCCATAGTTGAATCTTCCACCTCTCTCTGTACAGCAACCATCCACCAGCACTCAATTAGATAAAGAATGGGAAACATTTAATGAATTGCTTAATGTTGAAGGACAGAATACACAAACCCCTGTACATACAACAAAAGTTTTAAGCACGGGAATAAGTGGCAATGTCACAGAAACTGAGCATATACCTATCACTCCCTTCTCTGAAATTGTACTTAATATAGAAGACATTCCTCCTCTAGATGTATTCTACAGCCCGCAGTATAAAGCAGTAGTCAGGAAGCAAAGGAAAAAGAGAAAGTTAGAGAGTGCAATCTCTACTAATGCAGAACAATTAGATGTCTTATGGAAATATCCTACTACGGATCCTACTGAGAATCTTACCAAGTTATCTCATATTACAGGAGCTTATGCCTCCGCAACTATTGACAAAGCATCTGAGGTACGGCTATTATTAAATGAAAAAGAAGATCAGATTCAAGTTCTGCAACAGCAATTGCAAAAAGCTCATGCTAGCAGTGAAGCACAAGTAAAACTTGAAAAGTTACAGCAAGAGCTTCAAGAGATGCAAATCGGATATAAAAAAGTTTGGCCGATAAAGAGAAACAAATACAGATTATCCGAGAAGAGCACAAAGATGATCCCAAACTTCCAGAGTTTATTTCAGAATCTATTTCTTTAAACAATCAACTACTGCAACAACAAGATGTATTATGCCAGAAAATCTCGCAATGGAACTCTTTTTGTCTAGAAAGTGATAAAATCACTAATCATGTCGTAGAATTACGACATGATTATGATTTAAATAATGAAAGAGTTACTAATTATTTGGCATGGAAAAAGACAGAGGAAGGAAAAAGAGCTGGTGCACCAATTATCAATAACAGTCATAAAGAAATACTTTTCAATAATTGGGATGCACAGATCAGAGAAGCAGAGAAAGCGGCAGAGGAGTCAGCTACAGCAGCAGGCAATATTACTGATTGTGTAAATGAGAATTTTCACAAGGCTAATTTGATTTCAGAAACTATTCCGGGATATCTTCCACAGGCACAACAATTGCAAACAGAATGGAAACAAAAGGCGGAAGAAAAAGAAAAATCAATTCAAGGATTGACAAGATTAAATTGGGATTCTTACTGGACATATCTAGTAAAACCACACAGTCAATTTAGCACTCTTAACTGCATCATTAATTCTGCTGAGAAGATTGCGCCTACACTTGCCGATTCTGTCTTTTCGAGGCAGTTGAAATCTGAAGTCGGCCAGCCACCTCTTCTCAAAACAATAATGGATGCTTGCAAATTCAGAGATCAAATTCATAAGTAGTTAGTTGATACTTTTCAATTTTAGATTTAGTTTCAGTTTTACTTTATTTTTTCCTAGAAAAAGGACGGTCATTTAAACCGAATCCTAAATTTTTGTAATAAACTATAATTAGATTTATTTAGTAGTATTTAAACCCTTCTCATGAATTTAGAGAAGGGTCCTGAAATTTGTCAAAAACTTATCCTCAGAACATGCACTTCTGCACCCTCAGAGGAGGTTTTGATGAATGAATGGAACGAGATTTATTGATATATGTGTCTAATATCTGTTACTGATGTTGCATTTCTGTACTCTTAATGGATGTTGGATTAGGAAGAGATAAATCATTATTGCTTCTAGCTCATGAGTAGAACCAGTTATAAATGGTACTTTTATCTCTTAATTGTTTCTGTTTCTGTGTTAAAAGTGATACTTATGTTCATTTATTTATATATTGATGTTTGAATACTTGAGTTATCATTTGGAATTTTTGTACGGTGATAGCTATTTATTTGTGCTTGATGTATGAATAGCTTATTATGCGATATGTTTTTCACAACTGTTTCATCTAACTTTTTATATGAAATGGTTTATCTTTATTGAATTATTTTCTCATAATAATTGAATGATCTTTATTATCGATTGTTATCTGAAATCATTTTAGATCGCATAAATAGAAAGATTTACATCCCGGGTTAGTTTTAGAGTTAGATATTTCTTAGAATACAGTTTGCATATGAATAGATTAGAAATAGATTAAAAGCATTTTACTTAGGAATTTTAGAAAAGAAATATAAAATCTCAAACACACACACACATATTGGGAAACTGGTCCTATTATCCCCAGTCGGACCCACTACACCAAACGGAAAAGGAGCTGCTAACCAAGGTCCGGACCGGGTGGGTATCCCCCTTGTTGTAGACCCGATTTTCGGGGCTTCAACATATTTGGCACTAGAAGGAGGGCCACAAACTATGAATGGAAAGTAAATCTAAATCTAAATACCATTCTGAGAGTAAATCACCCTCACCATCTCCCCCGACTTCTCCATCACACTCAGAAATTTTAAATCTAGAGCCAGAAGTCGAAAGAAGAACAGACACTGCTACAAACCCTGACTTTTCAGAAGAATCTGCTATTGAACCTCCTGAAGTTGAATCTTTGATTCATAAACTTCAGCGATTTTCAATATCACCTCAAAGGTCTGATAAATCTCAAGGCAGTGTGACTTCGCAATATAATCCTGCTCATCCTCTCACTAGATTACAGAGTGAAAAGCTTGGCATTCAGCCAACTGAATTACCTCTACCTACAAGAAAAAGAGCTAGGAAATCACCTAAAGGGTCTGATAGTGAGACTCTTTCATCATCCATCTCAAACTCTTCATCGCGAAGTCAACCACCCACTCCTCCACCCCAGATTACTGTCCATCAGTCCACTCAATCTTCCACATCTCCTTCTCAAATCATAATATCTTCATCTTCTCAGTCAAAAATATCATCTTCTGCACTTTCCTCTGTTAGTAGTTCAGCGATGGCCCAAATGCCATGGAATAATCCAGGGGCGGTCTTAATGCCTGCACCCTTGAGTCAATTACCAACCCATCCTGAAAAATGGCTGCCTAAGTTTAATCCTGAAGCAGGCATGCTAACAGAAGAACATATCAACAACTTTATGTTGTCCATAAACCTCAATGGAGTTATTAATGAAGATGTTGTTGTCCGACTTTTTCCTTATACCCTACAAGGAGCAGCTGGATCATGGTATTTCTCGTTACCATCTGGATCTATCACTACTTGGGATATCTTTCAAGATCAATTTTTAACTAAATTTGGTGACGACAGGTCTACAGCAACATTGATCAATGATTTATCTAATCTTAGAGCTGATTCAAAAGAACTTGTCAAGGATTTCAATTCACGTTTCAATAAATTGTTAAACAAAATTCCTACTGCTTCCAAGCCTAGCGAAGAAGTGCGAAGTGAATGGTACATTTCTGCTTTACCATCAAACATAGCAATCTTTGTTGATAGGGCTAACAAAACAACTTTAGCAGAAAATATGAAGGAAGCAATAGCAGTAGAGAAACGTATCATAGCCCTAGATAAGAAAAATGCGATAGAAGAACGAAAATCCAAGAAGGTCACTTTTAAGGAAGATCCCAAGAAAAAACAACCAAAAGATCCATTTGATTTAGAAGGATTGCAGAAAGTTTTGAAAACCATGTCTAACGAAATGGTTGACATTAAGAAACAAGTGGCAGAAATATCTTCTAAAAAGTCTTTCAAGCCTTTTAGAAGAAACCCTTCAAATGATCCAAAGCCACCAAATGCTATTACAAATGCTGAATCAGAAGAAGAAGAAGAAGAAACTGCTACTGAAGAAACAACTGATGAAGAAGAAGTTGTAGAAGTCCAAGGTATGTGGGATTTCATCCTCCCAGATGAGGAAGATCAAGAGGCATCCCCGGCTAGCACTCGAAGTAGAAATCAGCTTGATCCTCCTCAAACTACTCCTAAGTCAAAGAGCGCAAGCCCATTGACTAAGGAAAAAGTTGTACCCAAGAAAACGACATCTAAAGCAATTCAAACTAGCCCAGTCCAATCAGATTCATCAATTCCATTAAGAACACTGATTGTTCTGGATGAAATGGAATATAACATTATAGAAGATATGAAGAAGACTAGGGCTAACATCACTTTGTATGAATTGAGCAAGTTAAAGCACCAGCAAAAGGTACTTTTGAAAGAATTACATGTTATACTAGAAAAACCTTTGCCCGATCCTGTAATTTCTCAAGCTTCCAATGAGATGGGAAGACCTCCAACTAATTCGATTAGTAAAGTTGATCTTGAAAATATCGCTTTAATTGGAGGAAGATCGAGATCTCATACTCCTCCATTTCTTCTTACTTATGAAGTTTTCAATAAAAATTTGCATAACTGTTTAGTGGATTCTGGAGCTTCATCTAATATTTTACCAAAATCAGTATGTGCAAAATTAAACATTCAACCACAAAAATCTGTTGTACGCATAGTGCAATTAGATCGATCGTAGGTTGAAGTGATTGGCGAATTAAACCAGGTTACCATACTGCTGTCATCAAATCCAAAGGTATGTCAAGTCATTGATATTTTAGTTGCAGATATTCCAGAATTTTATGGCTTAATTCTTAGCAGAGATTGGTCAGAAAAACTTCATGGATACTTTGCAACCGATTGGTCGCATATGTGGCTTCCTTACAATGGTAAACCAAATCAGATAAAGGTTGAATGAGAAAAGCATCAAAAATACATAGTAACAGAATTGGAAGGAGAGAATGAACCAGTTGCATACAACAGTAATATCATTGGCAATTACTCAGTTGATTCTTTCTTAGGAAATTTTAATGCTCATACTTCACCTTATTTAGAACATTCTGTTTTATCTCAAATAGAAAATTTTTCTCAGACAAATAGTTCTAAATGTATTAATGTTGTAGATACTCCTGTAAATAAATCTTTATTTTGGAAATTATTTTTTGATGGTTCTAAGTCTAATGAAGGAGCAGGAGCAGGATGTGTGTTGGTTAGTCCAGAGGGAAACAAAATTATGCTAACTTGTAGACTTGAGTTTGAATGCACTAATAACACCACAGAATACAAGGCTTTAATCCAAGGATTATATAAAGCAATCGGATTAGATATCAAATATCTACAAGTTTTCAGAGATTCAGAAATTGTAATCAAATAGGTACGCAATACTATACACTGTTTATCAGGTCATTTAAAGCATTATCAATCTTTAGTTCAAGATCTTACTGAACATTTTATAGCATTTAATATTTCACCAATTCCTAGAATCCAGAATGCTAGTGCAGACCTCTTAGCCAATGTAGCCTCTAAGCTTATTCCTGCAGAAGACTTTAGTCCTGATCGATTTTCAATTGAATTAATCTTTAGACCTTCGATTCCTGATAACGTTACCAATTGGAGAATTTTCAATGATGATCCTGATATTGTAAGCTTCCTCACATCTGAAGGATCTTATACCAATCAGATAATTGATGAAGACCAACATGACAAACAATTACAACATGATAGCACTAATAATGCTATTCCAAAGTCAATAGTCAAGTTAGAAGACCTTTATGATTTGTAAGACCGATTTAAAAGATCTACCAATTCAAAATTACAAAGTTCAACTTTGAATTATGAATTAGTGAATCTAGGAACTGATACCAAACCACGGAATATCAACCTAGGCCTTGGTCTAGCTCCTGAAGAAAAATTAGCATATGTTCATCTTTTGAAACAATATAAAAGTGTCTTTGCTTGGAACTACGATGAACTCAAAACTTATGACACTTCTATTATCCAACATACCATTCCAATGATAAATGATGAAAAACCTGTACAACAAAAGCTGAGAAAAATCCATCCCAATCTAGAAAATCAGATCAAATCTGAACTCAATAAGTTATTGAAAGCCAAAATTATTTTTCCTGTTCGACATTCTAAATGGGTTTCCAATATGGTTCCTATTAGAAAGAAGAACGGAGACATTAGAATTTGTATTGACTTTCGAAATCTTAATAAAGCCTGCCAAAAAGATAATTTTCCTTTGCCTCCCATGGAGCAAATATTACAGGCAGTTGCAGGATCAGAATTAATGTCTTTCTTAGATGGTTTCTCTGGCTACAATCAAGTGTTAGTCCATCCTGATGATCAATTGAAAACTACATTTAGAACCAAATGGGGCACTTATGCATATCAAAAGATGCTTTTTGGTCTGATCAATTCTGGTGCCACATTTCAAAGAGCCATGGACATCGCTTTCAAGGGATTAGTTAACAAATCAGTGGTAATCTATTTGGATGATATAACTGTATATTCCAAAAAATGAAGCAATCATCTTAAAGATTTGAAGCAGATCTTCCAACGTTGTCAAAGGTATGGAATTTCACTTAATCCGAAAAAATCCTTTTTTGCATTAAGTGAAGGAAAACTTCTTGGATTCACAGTGTCAAAATCTGGAATTCATATTGATCCTGATAGAATCAAGGAGATTTCTGAAATATCTTTACCTCACAATAAGAAAGCTATGCAATCTTTCCTTGGCCAAATTAATTTTGTAAAGAGATTTGTACCAGATTTTTCAAGAATAGTATCTCCTTTACAAGCGATGATAAAAAAGAATTCAAACTTTAAATGGGGTCAAAACGAATATGAAGCATTCAATCTAATCAAACAAGCAATTATTAATGCTCCAACTTTAGCAACTCCAAAATTTTCCGATCCTTTTATTTTGTATACATTTGCCTTTGATAAATCTTACGCTGCAATACTTACTCAAGCAAATCAAGACAAAGCAGAAGCCCCAATTTCTTTCTTCAGTTCAAATTTACAGGGAGCTGAGTTGAATTATTCAGATGTGGAGAAACAAGCTTATGCTGTTTTCAAAGAAATAAAATATTTCAGACCTTTTTTACTTAAAACCCATACAAAAATCATAGTACCGTTTCCAGCGGTAAGAAATATTTTAGTCCAAAAAGATGTGGGTGAGAAAAGAGCTAATTGGATTACTGCCTTACAAGAATATGATGTTGAGATCAAACCAACAAATATTGTAAGAGGTCAAGTTTTTTGCAAAATACTAGCTGGAGCATCGCTTATTTCTGAAAAACCATCTGAAGAGATACAAACATATGAGGTAAGCCTAAATGATGTTGAATCATTATATGCTGATATCATATTTTATCTGAAGAATGGATATGCTCCTCCAAATCTCGATCACACCAAGAAAAGAGCTCTAAGGTTGAAGGCTAGACAATATCAGCTTGTAAATGATGTTCTTTTTAGAATTAATTATGATTCTGTTCTTCTTAGATGTCTGGAGAAATCTGAAGCTGAAAAAGTCTTGCAGGAACTTCACGATGGGCCAGCAGGTGGACATTATGCTGGAGATGCTACTGCACACAAAATTCTTCGTGCAGGCTATTACTGGCCTACATTATTCAAAGATTCACATAGCTATGTAAGAAAATGTCAAATTTGTCAAACTGCAGCTGGAAGACAAAAGAAACCATCATTTCCATTACAACCAGTGAACATTGAACAACCTTTTGATCAATGGGGATTGGACATAATAGGTGAGATCGTTCCTCACTCTTCTAAGAAACATAGGTATATCATTACAACAATTGATTATTTTATGAAATGGGTAGAAGCAGTCCCTCTCAAGATTGCTAATGCTGAACATCTCATCGAATTCATAGATCAGTTCATAATTACCAGGTTTGGTTTAACTTCTGCTTTAATGTTTGATAATGCATCGTATTTTTCTGGTAATGCTATGACTGAATTTGCACTCAAGAGAGGTTTTAAACTTAAATACTCTGCCAATTATTATCCACAGGGAAATGGATTAGCTGAATCCACAAATAAAAACTTAATTAGAATCATTAAGTGAACCATTGATCAAAATCATAAAAATTGGCATAAGTCTTTAACATACTCTTTATGGGCAGATCGAATAACACAGAAGGCTTCTATTGGTACTTCTCCCTTTAATTTAGTTTATGGGAAAGAAGTAGTTCTTCCAACTCATTTAGCAATTCCTTCTTTAGCCTTAGTTCAATATATTGATGAAGCACCAACTTCTTCCATACAACTAAGACAGATGGAAATAATTAAGTTAGAAGAACAACGAGAAAAAGCCAAAATAACTCATGCTCATCATCAAGCATTAGTAAAAGCTTCCTTTGATTCAAACATGATAAATAGAAAAGACTTTCAGGTTGGAGATCTTGTTTTAGAATGGTACAAGGCTCATGAGGAAAAAGGAAAACATACGAAATTTCAACGGATGTGGCTTGGTCCTTTCCAAATTGCAGAAATCATAGGTCCATCTACTTTTATGTTACAAGATTTAACAAGTAAAAGAGAGTCTTTGCCTGTTAATGGACAAATTCTCAAAAAATATTTTCCATAGGAGATCATTCTTCTATTTTGTATATTAGTTTCCTTTATCGTCATAAATAAAACGAGTTGTTAATGGTTACATTTGGAATTCACAAAAAAGATACAAATTCTCTTTTTTAGATGTTGTTTCTTCACTTTTACAAATAGAATTCTTTTTAGAATATTGATCATTTTTATTCAAAGATACAGTTAAAAACTTTAGCCTAGAAATGATACTAGTTTCAACTTTGAAAACTTTGATGAAAAGCAACTTTTAGTGAAATATTGTTTCATATCAGTCCAATGAAAGGTATCAATAACAAAACAAAGTTTCTCTGTAGAAAAATTCTTTCCAAAAACTCTACCATTGTCGTCCAGAGCTATCTTAAGGAAACAATGATTTCCTCCCCACTTAGGAAATTACAACGTTCAGGGAATTATCCAATGATACACTTGACTTAAAGAGTAAGAGGTCTCATCACGAGCCGACTTATCATGATCATAGATATTATAGCTTGCTGACTTTGTCAATACTGCATACCACAACAGGGCAATGACTCAAGATTGTTATAAATCAAAAGACAAGGGGTCTCATCACGAGCTAGCTTGTTCAGCAAAGATATAAATCAAGTGAATGGCACTGTCATAAATTGGCTACCAAACCAAGACATTGTTCTTTAAGAAAAAAAAGAAAAAAGAAAAATAAAAGCAATAAGTGTGAATATGGATTTCTCTTTGAAAATTGTATATTTCTCTAAGTAGGATACATGATCATTGCTGGGTAACAAGTAACCCTGTCGAGGCTATAAACGCTTGCTGGCAGCAGTGGCTCTACCTACGACAAATGAGCATATTCTAAGTTGATTTACAGAGAAGCCTTTGTTTTTATCTTTATGAACTAAGTAATGACTGATGTAAATACAAGGACTAGCTTGAGGAAGTGAATAATCAAAGTTGAATATAGAAGAAATGAAATATCATTTATAGATTAAAGCATAATGTACTTTGTCTTTTCATAATAAAGTTTGATTTTTTGGAAAATTTTCTGTTTTGAAAAGTTTAGAAAATTCAAAAGAAAAAGCAGAGATAACTGGTTCTTCCAAGTGAATCGCCAATTGTTGTGGCCAGCAACAACCCCCCTTTTTATTTAAGTATTAGAAATAATAAAAATATGAGTGGACCCTTAGTCAAAAAATCCAAAAAAATTAATTAGTGCTTGTTTCCTTTCTCAAATAAAACTTACTATCATAACTTATGGAAATTCCTTAGGAAATCATTAAATACACTTAAGTTTATGATAAATTAGAATAAAATCTTTTCTTTGAAGAAAATATCGCATCCATCGCAATAAGTAGACATCCTTTGTAAGGAAGAATCTTTTAAATTGCGATTTCGCGATATTGCGATAGCACGATCCCAAAAAACTATGCATTAAAATATTAATCGCAAACCGCATATCGCAGAAAAGATGTTTAACAAATACTTTTCATATATTATATTTTGCGATATTGCGATTTCGCGATGCTATGAGACTGTGATTCGTGAATATTGCGATTTGCGATAATTGCGATCTTGCGATGATTTCGATTTGAGAAAACTGCGATCTGCGATATTGCGATATTGCAATATTGCACAGCAAATCGCAGATCGCAATGTCACAGATTCTTAAAAGCTCGTTGTCCAAAGAAAATCTTTTCATAAATCAATATCCGTTATGCGCTTTAATGATTGAATTAGTGAATGGATTGTCAATTATCGATAAAAAGGATTTTGTTTTGATTGAAAGGTTGTTTCATGTTAAAATAATATATTTCATCCGCCTTCAGCATTTAAAACTTTCCCGTCACCTTTCTCATGTCATTACTCTCACTTAATTCGTAAAACCGCAGGCGCAAAGGAGCAGAAGACTATACAAAGCATTCACAGAGTATTATGGGAAAGAAAGAGAAAACTCCAAGTTCTGAAAACAAAGAGATGGCTTCCCTGTATGCAGATACTGCTTGCAACAAGGATGTCGGTATCACCACCTCGGAGGGAATGCATAATTTGCTCGAAGAAGAAAATCCCAGGGTAATGGAAGTTGCGGCTACTGCAGGCTCAAGCAATTCTTCTGAAGCATCTCTTACAGAATTGGCTTGTTCATTTTTGCACCGGATAGCAGCAAGACCGAGAATTCTTCCATATACAGATATGGTAAAATGGGTGCTGGATAGCACCAATATTTTAGACAGGAAATTTAGAACTCCAGATCAAGAGCTCATCGGGTCATTCACTACAGAAGATTTGAGGCTTATGTATCACTCGCCAGAGCCTTAGGCGACTTACAACAAACAATTTATGGAGAAATTTGCCAGAGAAAATGAAAATTTGGCAGAATGCACAAAGGAATGGACCAAAAGAGATGAACCAATGAAGAAAGACAAACACGGTATGTACAGTACTGGTTCACTCACCTCTCCCTATTGTTTTGCTGCTGCTATGTTATGTAGGCTTTTTGGAAAGCCTGACATAAATAAGGTCTTTCCTAAATGGCTTCCGTTATTAAATGCTGCTGTTAACGCTACCATTGTAGACTGGGCCAAAATACTGTCTGATAATTTAGCCATTGCTATTTTCAATTACCAGTCTAAACGGACTGTCTCTCAGAGGATTTATCCTCCTTTTTATCTGTCTGCCTATGTTATGGATTCTATCTACTTTGTTTCTAAATTCCCTTTAATGGGTTGGCAATGGAAAATTCATGATCCTTTGCCTATTCATGTGTATCACAAAGAACTGTGGGAATCAAAATTTGTTCCTCATTTTTACAAGATTTTCCATGGCATAATGTTGCCACTGTACAGAATATTGTATAATAAGGATGCTCCAAGGTTTTCCCCGGAAGCAGAAGTTGACATTCTCCCTGTCGCACGATGGTTTGGAGAAGAGTGGTTTACCTATGTGAGGGTTTTTGGAAGCTCTACTTCTCCTCATGTTTTACCCTTGTACGTTCCGGATAAACTTATAGATCGGGAAATTGCATACCAAACCTGTGGTGAAGGAGGTTTGACAAAGGAATTAAAGGATAAGAAGAAGGCCATCTGGCCACAATTTCCCGTAGCCTATGGAGCATTTTCATTGTTTGATGTTGGTCATGCATTCAAAGAGGTAAGCAATATTACATGCTTACAACTGTTCAAGTTTTCGAGAAGGCTATTTGATCCATATGGTGTTGTCAAGGATTTCACCACTGCAATCAAAGTAAGAGTATTTTTTGGAGAATAAGATCTTTTTGATGATATGTTTGAAGAGAAATGTTCATTTAAAGAAGTTTTACATTTAGCTCAAACACAGCTTCCCCCAAAAGAATTTCAGGAATTTAAAATCTACAGAGAAAGAAGATTGACTGCTATCCCTTTGGATAATTTACGCTTGGAACCCGCAAGGGAACCAACTCCTAGTGTCAGTATCAATGGTAGCTCAGATACTGACAGGTCTAAATCAAATTCTGACAAAGAAACTTCTGAACGTTCTCAAAAGTCTGATAAAGATGAAGGCTCAGTGAAAGATACAGCTCAGTCAAAAGAGCTTTCACAACTACAGACTTCAACCACTCCACAGTTGAATCTTCCACCTCCCACTGTACAGCAACCATCCACCAACATTCAATTAGATAAAGAATGGGAAAATTTTAATCAATTGCTTAATGTTGAAGGACAAAATACACAAACCCCTGTACAGACAACAAAAGTTTTAAGCACGGGAATAAGTGGCAATGTCACAGAAACTAAGCATATACCTATCACTCCCTCCTCTGAAATTGTACTTAATATAGAGGACATTCCTCCTCTAGATGTATTCTACAGCCCGCAGTATAAAGCAGTAGTGAGGAAGCAAAGGAAAAAGAGAAAGTTAGAGAGCGCAATCTCTACTAATGCAGAACAATTTGATGTCTTATGGAAAGATCCTACTACGGATCCTACTGATAATCTTACCAAGATATCTTAGATTACAGGAGCATATGCCTCTGCAACTATTGACAAATCATGTGAGGTACGGCTATTATTAAATGAAAAATAAGATCAGATACAAGTTCTGCAACAGCAATTGCAACAAGCTCATGCTAGCAGTGAAGCACAGGTAAAACTTGAAAAGTTACAACAAGAGCTTCAAGAGATGCAAATCGGATATCAAAAAAGTTTGGCCGATAAAGAGAAACAAATACAGATTATCCGAGAAGAGCACAAAGATGATCCCAAACTTCCAGAGTTTATTTCAGAATCTATTTCTTTAAACAACCAACTACTGCAACAACAAGATGTATTATGCCAGAAAATCTCGCAATGCAACTCTTTTTGTCTAGAAAGTGATAAAATCACTAATCATGTCGTAGAATTATGACATGATTATGATTTAACTAATGAAAGAGTTACTAATTATTTGGCACGGCAAAAGACAGAGGAAGGAAAAAGAGTTGGTGCACCAATTATCAATAATAGTCATAAAGAAATACTTTTCAATAATTGGGATGCACAGATCAGAGAAGCAGAGAAAGCGACAAAGGAGTCAGCTACAGCAGTAGGCAATATTACTGATTGTGTAAATGAGAATTTGCACAAGGCTAATTTGATTTCAGAAACTATTCCGGGATATCTTCCACAGGCACAGCAATTGCAAACAGAATGGAAACAAAAGGCGGAAGAAAAAGAAAAATCAATTCAAGGATTGACAAGATTAAATTGGGATTCTTACTGGACATATCTAGTAAAACCACACAGTCAATGCAACACTCTTAATTGCATCATTAATTCTGCTAAGAAGATTGCGCCTACACTTGCCGATTCTGTCTTTTCAGGGCAGTTGAAATCTGAAGTTGGCCAACCACCTCTTCTCAAAACAATGCTGGATGCTTGCAAATTCAGAGATCAAATTCATAAGTAGTTAGTTGATAGTTTTCAATTTTAGATTTAGTTTCAGTTTTACTTTATTTTTGCCTAGAAAAAGGACGGTCATTTAAACCGAATCCTAAATTTTTGTAATAAACTATTTTTAGATTTAGTTAGTAGTATTTAAACCCTTCTCATGCATTTAGAGAAAGGTCCTGAAATTTGTCAAAAACTTATCCTCAGAACATGCACTTCTGCACCCTCAGAGGAGGTTTTGATGAATGAATGGAATGAGATTTATTGATATCCGTGTCTAATATCTGTTACTGATGTTGCATTTCTGTACTCTTAATGGATGTTGGATTAGGAAGAGATAAATCATTATTGCTTCTAGCTCATGAGTAGAACCAGTTATAAATGGTACTTTTATCTCTTAATTGTTTATGTTTCTGTGTTAAAAGTGATACTTATGTTCAATTATTTATATATTGATGTTTGAATACTTGAGTTATCATTTGGAATTTTTGTACGGTGATAGCTATTTATTTGTGCTTGATGTATGAATAGCTTATTATGCGATATGTTTTTCACAACTGTTTCATCTAACTTTTTATATGAAATGGTTTATATTTATTGAATTCTTTTCTCATAATAATTGAATGATCTTTATTATCAATTGTTATCTGAAATCATTTTAGATCGCATAAATAGAAAGATTTACATCCCGAGTTAGTTTTAGAGTTAGATATTTCTTAGAATACAGTTTGCATATGAATAGATTAGAAATAGATTAAAAGCATTTTACTTAGGAATTTTAGATAAGAAATATCAATTCTCAAACACACACACACACATATTGGGAAACTGGTCCCATTATCCCCAGTCGGACCCACTACACCAAACGGAAAAGGAGCTGCTAACCAAGGTCCGGACCGAGTGGGTATCCCCCTTGTTGTAGACCCGATTTTCTTGCCTACCGTAACTTTTGGTGGAATTACCAATACCTCCTTAGCACACATCAGCACACCCTAACACCGACACATCTTGGCATGTCGCGTTGACACTCTAGCATTCCTTGGAACTACATGGCATACCTTTTCACATCTGGAAGCTAGTAACTCGATAATCATGCCAACACAGTTGCAAAAAAAACCTTATAACTTGGAGTATACCCCTCCCCCCCCCCACCCATCGCAGGACACAAGGCATCATGGGAAATACTATAGTAGAACATGAATCATTTGAAAGGTGATTTCAACGTGTGGACAAAGATAACCTATTCGTGATTCTAGAACCCACTGCAACCACTGCAACACTGCTTTCATTAAGCTTAAATATTTTGATTCGTATTCAGTCCCAAAAAGCTGGTGTGAAATTGTAAATTCATTTCATGTGGCTTGCATTCTCCAATGCATTGGTCACATCCACAACTGAAGAGGATGTATGGTCTCACCATTCACACTAGTCGATGGCTTACTCCAAATACTATTATGTGACTTGGAAACCTGGGTGGGAGTGTGACTCTCTGGAATTCAGAGAGTGGCAGAATGGATTGGTCGCACTTCTGAGCTTGTCCCAAGAGATCTGAGATGCAACTCCATGACCTATGAAAATATCACAAGTGGGATATGCAGTTAGTCGCATTTCTCAAGGGTAGCATGGATCACTCGAAGCTCTGGCCAAAATTGCTACAGGAATGCTCGAAGATATTTTCTCACAGTTGCAACTTATGTGTTTAGAATCTCTAGCATATGAATGAGTTGAATTAGACTTTACACTATGAGGAATGGCCGGCATACCAATCTTGGTCTTGACATAGTAGCAACAGGAATAAGGTGATTCCTTGTGCCACCGTATTTCGATGATTCCCATGGAAACTGTCAAAGGGACTGCTTAAATGGTGCCATCCAACACTGAATATTGGTGATTTTGAGATATGGTTGCTACTTCTCCTACCTTGGATTCCTCGACTAGTTGAAGATAACGAAGATCTATATAACTAAAGGCCATGTGAACCAGATAGAAAATCCTCGTGGTTAAATTATCATCCCAGGTTTTCAATGTGTTATCATTTCTGTAAATGAGTGGCTTATCAAAAACCTTCACGTGCCTAGCGTTACACATAGACTCAATGATATTTTGATAATTTTCTTCCACTGCCGCTACTTTTGCACCCAAATCACCAAAGGAAGGCAACTTGCTAGGATTATTAACAGTGGATAGTCAATCCTTGTAGATACCTCAACGTTCTGAGCATTATAAGCATGCAAACAGACTTGCGTTTCACCCAGGTGGACGTTAGTGCTAACACCTATGAAATCCTTTTGGAGCCTTAGCATTGTATTTTAGAAGTTATATTCCAATGATAACAAGTGCAAACTCTTTATTCCCTTCCAACTTGCAGGTATTGTACCAATTAAACGATTGTGGCCCAAGTTAAGATATAATAGGCTACTCAGATTTTAAAATGAATCTGGAACAGTTCCTATGCATTAGTTAGATGAGAGAGACAATACCAAAAGGTTTTTCATTAACCCAATCTCAGGGGGGATTTGTCCTTCCAATAAATTCTCTGGAAAATGTACTATCAAATAATAAATATGCTTGCATTACCAAGTGCCATATAACCTATGGAGCATGTTTAACACTCCCTTAGCACTATGTGGCATGTGTTAGCATCCCCTACATTTATTGGCATGTTTTTCACTCCATAACACACCCTAACACTCCCTACCATTCCCTAACACTCTAGCATGCCTTGGCACTGCCTTACATAGGGCCGCTAGAAATATTGTGTAAGATATAGCCCAACATAATCAATGCCTTGAGAGAAATATATGGAGAGGGATCAAAATAAATTATATTTGTAAGTCCACCAAATTTTTTTTACTAGAGAGTGACACCACGAACATCAATGCCACACATGGAGTCTTTTGAGCTAGGCATTTTATTTTTCTAAAAAATTGTTTGGAGTGTCACTGAATTAGTGGAATACTCAAATTCATGACGTTGTAAATTATGTAGGAACTTTTTCTCTTTTCTTATAGAGGCTAAGGTTTGCAAGGAGAATATAGGGTTTGTAGGGTCTCATGGGAAAAGAAGAATCAATTTTTAGCTATTTGATATACTAAAGAGTATGTATTATATGAGTAGTTTATATGGATTATATGACATTGAATCCACCTTGAGATGGAGGTTGTTATGTGTTAGAAAAATTAAGGAGATGACAGTTAAACAATTTCTCTTATCATGACATTTTTTTTAACAAGAACGGGTATATTTTTTATTTATGAGAATAGGTCGGGCTGCAGCCTAGTCAACCTTTGATACATATTATTTTTTCCCAAAGTTCCCTTTGAGACGGGTTCTTCTCTTTCATAGCTGATTCTTAAGGTATCAGAAACCAAATTTGGACATCGTCGTTTTTTGAGAGATCTCCTTGGGCCAAGAGGCAACCTGCATTTGATTTTGCGTCAGCTTCCTTGTTTAAATTTCGGATGATATGGAAGAAGGAGCTGGAAGTGTATTTTTGTAACTCTTTTCTGAGTCTCTGCAGAGTCTGGTTGAGGGCTGGGTTATTGAATTGATCTCTTGTGTTCATGATCTTGATCAGGATTTCTGAGTCTCCAAAAACTTGTATGTCCTCTTCTTCGTGCTCTTGCGCGATCTAGCAGGCTTTGAGCAGTGCTAATATTTCTGCTTGATTATTGGAGTTCTGCCCAAGGCCCCAACTAAAACTGATTCTGATTTTCCCAATTTGGGGATAGATGATCCCCCCAGCTCTAGAGATACCCAGGTTCCCCTTAGAAGAACCATAAAAAAAGATTGTGGCTTTGTCACGGTACTTCCACCAATTTTTAAATTCAGTCTTAGGAATCTACAGCCTCCACTTTGGATTATGACCGGGGTGAGAGGATGACTTATGAGCGCAGGCTTCAGAGGCACACTGATCCAGCTTATCACGTCAGAGGAGCGATTGTTGTCTTTCTTGTGGGGTAGGTTCGCCAAGGACTCAATTAGCAAGGCTTTCACCTTGGTAGCCACCACCATGGGGGAGCAGGATCTGCTGTTAAATATGGCATCATCCCTGGCAGCCAAATTTTCCATCAAACAAATTTAGGAATTGCAAACCATATAATATTCCACAAGGACTTGTTACGAAGTTCATGTGGTGATTGCTCCTTCCACGAAGTGAAGGAGGTTGGATATTAATCCCATGCAGTGCATTCACCCAAACATTATTTGTAAAATCCCAATCCAGGAACAAATGTTCCATTGATTCCAGTGCTACGTAGCAAAGTGGGCATTTTTGAGGGATGACTATACCTTCTTTGATCAAATTTTCGCCTGTAAAAAAACGCTTGTGGATGAGGGGCCATGTGAAAATTTTTACCTTTGGAAGACCACCAAGATCCCAGACCTGCTTCCACAGAGATGGGGAGTGGAGGGGAATGTTGTGTTGGAGGGCAACAAACCCAAGCGCAGCAGAGTACTGACCAATATTTCCCTAGCCCCATTTGTCTCGAGAGCGCCGATGGATTGGAGCGAGGCTAGCAAGCAATGCTAAAAAGATAGATAGCTGAGGGAGGAGCCTTTCTAGGGGGTGCGGTATTTTCTAGACAATCCAGTGTCCAGCAGCATCCTAGGACGAAATGCAAGCCAGAGTGCTAAACCCATGATTAATGAGCCACTCTCGGAGATCAAAAATTTCTTGAACTAAGTTGAGAGAAGGGTGACCCATGATATTGTCATCCCAAAACCGGATGTTTTTCCCACTTCGTGAGATTCTAAAGAGGTGGTATTTGAAGAACTCCCAACTGCGGCTGCAGAGCTTCCAAAGTGTGGTACCCTTCCGAGCTGTTCCTTCATCCATATTAGACAAGGAGAGACCATGAATATATTTTTTGATAAGGATTTGACTTACGGGATGCTGGGGGTTCGAGAAGATTTTCCAGATCATCTTCCCTCCCAAGGCGAAATTGGCCAATCTAGGATCTCTTACTTGCAGGCCCCCAACTGAAAGAGCTCTTTTCACTATGTCCCAACTAACCAAATGGATTTTTTTCTGGTTTCCCTTATCGCCTTGCCATATAGAGTTTCTTAGGAGATTTGAGAGCTGATCAGTAATTGATTTAGGGGCCAAAAGAAATGTAGCCTAATATAAGGGGAGTGAGGAGAGGACATATTTCCCCAGGATAAGCTTTCCAGCTGTGGCAAGCCACTGCCGACCCCAAAATTTCATTTTGTTCTTGATTTTGCTAAGGATCTCAGCCCAATGAAGGGCCTTGTTAATACCCTGAGTCAAAGGAAGGCCCATGTATTTGATTTTATCCCAGCTAGTAGAACCCACATAGCTAAGAACTTGGGCAATCCGTTTCATGGTTTGCTGGTCAATCTCCTAACTGTAAACTACACTTTTTATCCTGTTGACTAGGGCTCTAGAGACTCTGCAGAAGCTGTGGATAACCTCTTTAAAAGCCTTTGCAATCTTAATGGAAGTCCCCCCCAGGAGTAGGGAGTCATATGCAAACAATGCATGGTTTATTGGTTCGGTGCCTCTCACAGCCTTGATTCCAGGTAGAGAGCCTTTAATCTTCTCTGTTGACAGCTTCCAGCTAAAGGAGTCGGCCATCAAGATATTCAAGAAGGGGGACAGAGGGCAGCCTTGTATGATGCCCCGCGAAGCCTTGAAGTAACCGGCTGGCTTGTCGTTTACCAAGGGGGAAATCCACGACTCTCCAATACAAGCACTGATTAGCCTAATGAAAGAAAAGTTGAAATCAAAAGTGGAAAGAACTTGGAGAAGAAAGGAATGTCTTACCCAATCAAAGGCATTAGACATGTCTAGTTTGATGATCATCCCTTTCTCGTGGCATTGGAGGCTGGAGTGGATGGTTTCCTGCACCAGAGTCACATTGTCCAAGATGTGCCTTCCTTTGAAAAAACCACCTTGATTGGAAGAAATAAGATTTTCTAATAGAGGCTTGATCTTGTTCGCCAAGAGCTTGGAGATGATCTTGTAAGAAGCATTGCAAAGCGAAATTGGCCTGAAACAGTCAAAAGAGATAGGGTTCACTTCTTTAAGGATCAGGGCGAGGAAGGTTGAGTTTGTGCTTCCCCTCACTTTGGATTTTTGCTGGAATCCATTTATCATTCGAATCAGATCATCTTTTATAATATCCCAACAGATTCTGTAGAAGTGAATGGAGAACCCATTCGGGCCGGGGGCTTTGTTTGCCTCCATCGCCCAGACGAATTTGCTGATTTCCTCTTCGGTGAAGGGTCTCAGGAGATTGTCGTTGTCCTCCTCCTTTATCAGACTTGGGATGTGAGAGAGGAATTTTGAAATTTCCTCCTCATTACCATCTCCACTTTAAATATAAAGCTGCTGGAAGTGAGAGGTAGTAGCCTCACAAGTCGCAGCAATTCCTTTATGCATAGTTCCATCCATGGAGGTGATTTCTGCAATGTGATTTCTCAAGAGAAGGGTGCATATTTTCTTTTGGAAGAAAGCAGAATTTTTATCTCCAGATTTGAGCCAAATATTGCGAAATTTAAGCCTCAAGGTCTTCTCCTTGATTCTGAAGGCTTGGAAAGTGCTTTGTTGGGCAACTTGCTCAAGCTGTATTTCTGAGGAAGTGATATCATGTTGTTACATAATCATTTGCAGTTCAAGCAGCCTCTTGGTGGCCTGCTTTCTAAGGCTTGTAGATGAACAAGAGGGTTTTTTAAGCCATTATTTCAGTGCTTATTTAGTGGGCTTATCATGACATTATCTTGTGATGTTTTTTTATTATTATTTCCCATCTGCAGTCCTTTCCCAATCTCATTTTAGAAAAATCTTCCTTCATCAACAAGAAGTTTTCTAACTTCTTGTCATTTTCGAAGACTTTCCAATACTTCATGTTATCTGGGACATTGGGTATATGTCTCACTTCTACCTTGTATTTTCCTCTTATACTGCTGAAAATTTCAAAATTTCAAAATCATAACCCTAGAATCAACTTCAGAGTGGTGCAAATTTTGCATAAAATCTCTGTTTGGGGCACACAATAAGTCCATTTTAAAGAACTATATTTAGGATTACAAATTTTGGTTGGGCCTAGGGAATGACATGAAAACCTCTAGACCCATAAATGGCCAAAAAGCATCATTTAGGGCCTACAAATGACCCTAGAAGTTTGGGACCCCAAAAACCATAGAAAAACATATAAGAAGATAAAGAACCATTGAGCTAGTGGAAGAGGTGGGTGGCCACCAATATCCACCTAGATTAGAGCGCTACATAAGTTTAGGGTGGTAGATAAGGTATGGTTGCATTTGTATAAAGAAAACCTCTTAAGATCCCATTGGAAGTACCCCCCCGACTCTCCATTCTAATATAGGCCTTACACCAACACAAAGGTTGTGGGTGAAGAGCTTCTAAATCAAATATTCCCTTTTCTTTGGCTTGAAACTTATATTTAATGTGGAGCTACTTCAACCATATTTCCCACCTCTCATAGGCACCTCATATTCCTAATTTGGCACACATGTCTCACTAGGAGCCATATATTCAATAAAAGTTTCCCCACTTAACAAAGGAACTTGACACAAAATGGGCCACTTATTCATAAGGGGGGACAATTGATTCAATATAATACTAGTGACCACCCACTTGTTACATTGATTCAAGATTCCACGTCTTGGTAGTTATATTATAGTGTTTTAGACCTCAAAATTCTGGTGCCTTTTTTGGGCATTTCCCTTGCATTTTTGGCATTTTTCATAGGCTAAAGACACAAAGTATGGATTGTAATGGTCCAAGAAATGTCCTAAATGGAGTTTGCATGAAAAATTCGTAGCCTCAGGAAGTTGATATATCAATTAGCCTCTTTGGGCCCACATTCTTATTGGCACATCATTTCCTAGGAATAGGGCTTTGGATTTTAGAGTTTTTGCATCTTAGGACATCATACTTTATGTTCAAAGGAAGTTTTGACATCTTGTAATGTTTTCTTGTGATTAATAGTAGTTGACACATCTCTCTTCATAGAGAAGCTACCCCCATTCCAATTAGTTTGTATCACTTTTCAATTTATAGTTTTTTTTTCTATTTCATTCATTAATAGAATTTGGATTTTATTCTACTACTATACTCTTTGCAATGTCTTTTATATGTTTCCATTTATGTTTTTTCATAATAAAATCCCCTTCAAACGTCAGGTCTATCTATGGATTTTTTTTTAGTAGAAGCTTCTACCTTTGGATGGCCATGGGTCCTAATATTTGAATTTTGGAGAAAATTGTCAACGTTTTTATATCTTTACAATGGTTAAGAACATGTTATTCCTCATAATAGGTCATAAGTTAAAATCTAAATGGGTAGAGTATGTAAACATTTGAAGAGTTTAGTGGGCTCACTTCCTTTTTCATACAAACAATGAGATCACAATAAAGTCTCACTCTACAGCTTAGCCATAAACTTAAAAATAGATTACTACTAATATATTACACATATTAGCTCTATTTAACCTAGATTATCCTCAATATATATTTTTCCAATAGAAAATATATATAGACTAAAGTTATAACATTTTTAAGTAATAAAATTTTACAACTTGTTTTGTTTTATTTATTTTTTTAATATGACAAAACATTGTATTCTAAACATTTGAACTTTGGTGGGTGTGTTAAGCATTTGAACTTTGGTTTATCAATTGGAGGGGAAGAAAAGGCACGAGCACAGGGAGAATCCTACAGGAAAAACAACGCAGCCTGTAGTTCCTGGAGATTTGGAGATTTGAGGGTTGAGCAGTTTTGGCCATTAATTTTTTTTGCGAAAACAAAGCTTTCAGAGATTTTGTGTAGTGATGGTTTCCGGGGACCTTTAAAAAAGTAGATTTGAGTGATTTTAGGTCATCGTAAGTGTGAATTTAGGCATTCTGTCACACTTCCTCATGTTCTCAACTGTCTCCAGTTACTAAAAAGTGGATTCATTCATATGATATTTTGGGGATAGTGATATTATTGTAATAATTTTGGACTGGTGTTTTGTTTGGATCTTCTGTTATATTTTGGAACGTAGATGGTCAGGTTAGATGCTGGAAGGTCCTTCAAACTGGGTTGGCATGCCAAAAGCAGCAATTTCACATGACCAACTGGTGAGGTGCTTTAGATTGTGGTTGGAATTCTAGTAATTGTTCTTTTTTCTTGTGAATTTTATCTAGAAGTTGTAATATGCTTGCAGGAAGCAAGGTTGTAGCTTACTTATGGCAAGATCCATTACTAAAGTTTTAGAGTGTTCTTCTAAGTTTTTATATTATGTAATGCTTCGTATGCAAGTTCTCTGCTTGACATGGAAGGACAATGGCACTGTTTTTTTCTCTGTTGGCTGTGATAAACAAGCTAAAATGTGGCCACTGCTGACTAGGGGTTAGCCAGTCTGTGGGTATGCATGATGCACCTATTAAAGAAATTGCATGGATTCCAGAAATGAACTTGCTTGCAACTGGAAGCTGGGACAAGACACTTAAGTATGTATATGATGGTTTTCTTTGATTTCTTCTCTCTTTGCTTATTTATGTATGTTATGAGGTTGCTTGTAAATGTTAGTGGAGTTGTGACCTTATGAATTTTAAACCCATTGGAGCATAGTGCCAAAAATTTAATATCTTTTACGCTTTGATTAACTACTCAACATTATTCTTAACTAATCAACATTCTTCGCTTACTGCCATAGCCTTGTACCTATGCAAACCTTGTTAGAAACAGAGACACCTGCCTTTTAATTTGCATCAGCATTGTATCTGCAAATCTTCAGATAAATTGTGTTGACCGTGGTGATAAATTTTAATGCCCGGATCTCTTGCTTGCAACTACCTATCACTCTCTCCATTTATTCTATGCACTGCTCCATAGGTACAGGACCAAAATCTGACTGGAACATCGACAACTTGAAGTTATTTAAGACTGCATCAACCTCTCCTTCAAACTTGAAGCAAATTTTGAAAACTTCCCGAGCCTTTTCCTCTAAGGCTCTAGCCCTGTCGACACATTTACAAGCTTTAGAAAAACAAATTGTTTCTCGAAATCATTGAGTTGAAGAATGTCTACCCCGTCATTAGGATACTCTATTTTCCATTGAATGATGTCATCTAAAATAATTATAATATTCTCCAATTCTTCCTTGACAGGACCCATACTCTTTATATAATCATCAACCTTAAGAGTTTTATCTTTTATGCCTTGACTGCTCCTGTAGAAGTATTTTTGAACCATACTCAGTTCCTCTTGGATCTCAAGTGATTTCCCTTTGAACTATTTAACTGATTCTAGTTCACCTTGCTGCTGGAATTATAGCTCTGTAATTCTTTGCTCAGCAGCACTAAGTTCCAATTGAGCATCATAGGCCTTTCTCTTTAGCTTGGAAACATTATCACCTGTTGCTTGGGCCATGGTAATACAGGCAGCTGCATTCATCTCTGGATCAGCTGTTGTTTCATGAATGAGAACCTCCTTAGTGAAAATTTCTCTCCCAACCTTATCCTTTTTGGAAACTCTCCTGCTGACTTTGTTCTTCTTGTATTCATAATTGAATGTTTTCAATACCACTACTGGGTCAGCCACGATCATGGGGACAAATTTCTCCTTCTCCATTTATTCAATATGACATGGTTCCACTGGAGATTGAGGAGTGGGGTTTATCTTCGAAGATGATGGAATGTGAAGGTTTTCAATCCTTTTACATTTCCACATCGCTTATTCCTTCTTCTTTTGGAGTTCCTCATCTCGTTTCCTCTAAAGCTCTTCATCACTTTTCCTCTGTTTTTCCTACTGCATGACTCTTTGTTCAGTTTCCAAAGCCAATTGTTTCACCTAGTCATCTTATTCTGATTTCCTTCTCTATTCTTCTACCTCCTTCGCTGCTTTCTCTTCTTCAATCCTCCTCTTGAGTCTATCTGCTTCTTTTTCCAACACTTCCTTCATTTCCTTCACCTATTCCAATGCCCTCTGGAGCTTTTCAACTTCTTCCTGGAGGTTGAAAATAGGTGAAGCATGGGTCTGTTTGACCTTCTTCTAAGGTCATTGACTTAAATTTTCTTTAACCTTAGATGGATAAATAAGTCTCTTGAATATTTTCACATCAGTATCCATCTCATGAGTATAAGACTACATCTGGTTGACAACAACACAATGACTAATAATCAGAGCTTCAGGATCATGTCTCCTGAATATTATCTCTCCAAAATGATATGATTCAATATTATTGGCCTCTTTCATGGCTTGGCTAGTGCCATCAACTCCATAGTATCTAATCTTGATAGGTAACTTAGGCCATATTGACCTCTTTTCTCTCTTAAGAGTACCTGCCACTCGATGAGAAAATGTCCGATATAATATTTCCAATAGAACCACTCTGTCTGGAGCATATAAAGGTAGCAGACGAGGAGCACTCGATGCACCATATGGAATAAACTCTGATGTAGATTCCATTTTCATGCAAATACCGGTCTCCAATGCCTCCTATGACTGCCTGTTCTTGTTCCAAGAGGCATGGACATTATTTCTCAAATAAAAAAGAGTACACTGGAGAAACAAAATGGTTGCATATTCTTGTCATCTCTAATTTATGCTTGTAATCCCATAAGAGCTTGCATTAAACATGTACTGGAGGAAAAGACTTGGACCATTTCCATTCTAGTTCTGGAAATTCATTTTTGTAACAGATGGAGTCCAAAAGGTAGCTGGATATAAAGTAATTAGTAGGCTTGGAACTCTTCACTTCCCTGAAAGCTTTATATAATGAAGGGGACATGATTGCACTCCAATTGAATGCTGGCCCATGAGTACAAATTTCATTCACCATAGGCACCCATGATTCATGAAACATGGTTCCATCCTTTTATCCATACAGTCTGGCCAGCAACAACATGACTATTCTGAAATGATGCCAATCTAGCAGTTGGATACACCTTTGGTATCCTGGTCTTAAAGCTTTTAACATAAAACTACCAATTTTTTAGCATCACGCTAGGAGGTACCTCATCCATATCCCTTTTCACCCATTCCTCAGATAGACATACTTTAGGCTTTGGGAGGAAATTTCTTGAAAATATGTTGAAGGTATGGTAGCCTCCAACTTGGATCTGGTTTTGGTTTAGGATCCATCTATTGGACAAGTCCACCTAGCCTATGAGCCAGGAGATTACCTCCACAAAAGGAAGAATAGGAGATATGGAAACAATCCTATGGAGGCATGATTTGGTCACATTCTTGTAAATGTTGATACTAAGGTCATGTTCAAGATCATTGTGGATGAGTTTTAAGAAATCCCTTGAGCTGAAAATTTGAGAAACTCTTCCCCACGGGTAATAATTCTCATTGCTTATCTTGCATTCAGTGTCCCCCATGATTAAAGGACGATGTTCAGGAATCACCACTTCTGAAGATTTATTTGTTCAAATTTTATTTGCATCTATCTTCATCCTTTTGAATTTCTTATCAATTCTTACACTAACTCAATACAAGAAGCTTAATGTTGTACAAGTTGTTCTACTCTATTCATAGTACAGATACAATAAATTCATAATTATACACAACATACTTGTTCTTGATTACAGAACATACTTAGCTGATAAAACAAACCAGTATTTGACATGGAATTCGATCTATGGGTTGTTTTACATTACCCTGCGTAACAAGTAGTTGAATTGATTATGAAATAAACCACATGTTTTATTTCACTGTGTATTGGTTTCACTTACCACCTAATGATAACCTGTTGTATAAATGATGTCTGTTATAAATCCATTGCTTACAATATTCACATAATAGAGGTAATCAACTTAGCTTTCTCTTGTTTCCATTGTTATAGTAGACTCAACATAAGTAGAACCGTAAACAAACTAGAGTTAAGCTGTTATGAATACTAATGGTAACCACGCTCAAACATATTTACTTCTTTTACATAGATCACAACGCTTGATCAATACTACTACTTTATTCTAGTTATATTGATGGGTATTGTTCTATAAAACATGTATTAGGGAAATGCTTATTATGTGCCCTTAGTGTAATTAGGTTACATGTACTTGTTACACTGGATACTGAATATTAAGGCATATAATGTAACAACAAAACCAACACTCTACCTTGACTATGCGTCTAGTTGGCTTTATAAAATGACCCTCAAAACTCAAGCTACCCCCTTGACCTATGCCTTTCATAGTACTGTTATTGGATAAAACCCAAATTTTACGTGCCCTTGCAGGGAGGGAATGACAAAGTAACTAGAAAATATGAACTAGCTCTACAATATTTTGGTCCTTGATCTTTATCTCCTTCATCACCTGCTTAACCCACTACATCAAACACTGGATCTAAGGCTGATCGTGCTAGAGACACAATCAACATTCACTATGCATACAAGCCAGTTCTACCATATGAAGCAAGCGTTGATTGAACCGTGTAGTAAGGTCAGTAGGTGTAGTTCAGTGTGAGTAGCAGGAGTGATAGAGGTAGTGGGTGGGATAGCTTGTTTGAAGACTATTGTTTGTGAGATTTCTTGAAGTAAGTTCTTATTCCCTTCTCCCTCAAGACATTGGTTGCCGTGGGGACAAGAAAATTTGTCGAAGCTATGCTGTCTAGGACCATCGTACCCACTAGCTCTGAGAAGGTCCTTAAATAAAGGTGTATGTTTGGGTGGGGAACCTTCCTATCCGTCAGTAAGTGACTCAATCATAGAATAATATCATATAAAAGGATATATCTCATGATATATGTAATTGCGCCTTTATTTTTGGCATCAAATCAAATGGGTTTCAATAGGTTCTTGAGTCCTAATCTTTCCCCCCTACCGACACAGTCATAACTTTAGACCAAGTTGCTCGATTGACCATAGGGTTTTAATGTGAAAATCATTCATATGGATGAGGGTTTCTCCCCTAGCACAAGGTTGGGGGGCGAGAAGCTCTTTCAACACTTTCGATCAAGAATCATCCTCTTCAGCATTGAAATACACGTGAGAGAAAAAGGAAAGAGGAATGGCCCCCTCATAGAACAACGAAATTACTGTAAGAACTTAATTGTTCCAAAGTCAAACTCTTTGGGCAAAGGAGCAAGAGAGTCTGCCCTCCCAGCTAGATCATTGGGGTGACTCCATGAGAGGGAACCATGAGAGAATTGATTGGTTGGTTTTTTGATCGGTTAGAGCTATCTCTGATTTTAAAGATTCCCCTACCTCTCCCCAAAAAGTGCGCAAGTGAGAGGCTTGAGGCTCTATAAGGAAGGTGATCAACCAGGCAACCACCTTCCTGAAACTAGCATCCAGCTTACCAATCAATGCACGCATCTCACCCTCTAACATAAGCAGTAATATCAGCATGGCATGAGAGAAAATAGGGGGCTGTCAAATCACCTCTACCAGCATCGGTCACCATAAATATATGAAGCATCGTAACTTCATATAAACAGATAGCATGGGCAAGGCAAATGATATTGGTAAAGTAGGCATAGCAGTAATAAACATTGCCAATACCACCCATCCTTAGGACTATAAGATAAATTTAAATTCCACCAAAGAGTGAGCACAAAATAACCTTGTATCACAACTAGGCACCCCCTTGATGACTCCCAAAATGAGGAGCATAAGGACTAAGGATAATTCTTAATGAGAAACGAATTTGATTAATGCGCAAAAAATTGGAATGAATCTTCACAAGAAGAGGAATTATTCAAGGAAAAGGAAGTATGATTCATATGATGTTGAGACCAGACAAGAAGAGGGTACGACTGTGTATATTAAGGTTACTATGCTGGGAAATCCGTTTTTCACACAGAGTGGATTTCTATGCATTGGTTTTGGCACAGACTTTTTTAGTTCAATCAAACGATGGCAGGGCAGTGGAACGTGGATGGGGTTAGGGTTCCAACGATTGAGCTCGATTATTCATGGATTGAAAGCCATTCAATCAGTAGGTAAGCAGGTCAAGTTTCTTGCCTGTATATTAGCTTTGGTATGGAGAGTATGTCTAAGTGGTTTATACCATCCCTAGGCATGGAAATAAGTCAATGATGATTTGAAAGCACTGAGTGAGTAGAGATTCACCCCTGCCTGATAGTAACATATCAAGATTGGTTAGGATGTTTCCCACACCCCTGGTTGAGTGAAGGAGCATCAACTGGACCATCCAAAGTTGTCTATTCTAGTGTCTCCGGAATGAACTGTGTTCGCTTAGGAAAGAATTATGTTGGTTGGGCTATTAGCTAGCCTTCTCCAGCCCACACTGTCCATCCTACTGAACCCCCTATAGGAGGCAGTAGTGATTCTTTGTTGTCATCATACATTTTGATATGCATCATGTTATGTATTTAATACTAGATAATCCCTTTAGATATCATGACTGAATGGACCAGTTTCTAGAAAAGCCCTTGAAAGTTGAAATCCCATTAATATTTTTTGTATTGGTAGATAGTTGCTTATCATAGTCCCATCTAACAAGTCTTTCAAGCTAAGATAAACTAGATCAGAAGTTATGCCATCTAAGAATACATGGTACTCCTTTCAACTTATTATATACATATACCTTATTATCCCAATACAGAACCATGTGCTCCATGGAAATGACTTTTTTTGCACTGGCTTAGTCAATCTCTAATCCTGATGGTATGCATATTTTTCTAGTGACTGTCATTCTTTTTTTGCTCCAACACAGTTGAAGAATGCAAAAAAGCAGTAGCTTTTAGTGTAGGCTACCCATTATTTTTTGTTGTTGTTGTCAAAATATGTCTTATATTTATAGAAAAGTATTTACAAACAAAAAATCAAAAGGTGGAAGCGTATATATGATGGAGCTTATATTAGTATCCTCTTCTGTAACACTAGAATGCAGAAATAAAGCCTGTATAGGTTACCAAATCTAAAGTTTGAGCATCTCTTATCAATAATGCACCCTCATTTAACAACTAGTGATGTACCTCATCACACCACATGGAAAAAATTGGACAATTACTAGCTTCTTGCTCAAAAATAAACTTAATCACTGCCAAATCCAATGAAGGAAGAGTGGACAAGATAGCTACAATTGCCAAACAAGGCAGCACACTAGTAGGCCTGCATTGAAGGAGAACTAAATATTGGTCCTGATTATCCTTCCAAACAGATTAGAAACTGTGTAATTTGTGTGCTCACCTCTCTTCTAGACCAACCGACACCGGATCTTGAATTGAAAGTTGGAGCTAATATATTCTGCTAAAGCAAAAAAGGTTAAAGTGTTTGCGGTTGATACTACTGCAAGGAATGACTAAATCTCCACCCCGCATCCCTACAAACTAGCCTCGATGTCACAATGTTATTTTTCAACATGTTAGGTGAGGGATGAGGCCCCCCATCCTCATGGAATATTTTTCTTCCCACCATACTTTTTCCAACCCTTGTCAACTTCCCATCCAATGAGAGGTCCTTATGATGCCAAAATCAAGGCTTACTCTGAAATTGTTGAAGGCAGTGTACACCAATCCTGGATAGCCACTGGTGAAAGCCCCACTTCAAATGCAATTCCTAGATACCTCACAATTACCCTGGGTCAAACATAAGTCCAAGCTGTGGGAATATAGTAAGATGAGAGTCTAATTCTAACAACCAAAAATTTGTCTTGTGGTCACTAATCATAGCATCCAATGTAGAGACAAATATGTCCACACATGTATGAGCACCATCAACCAAGCTCTGCTTAACACTCATAGAAATAAAGGATCCATTAGCAAAATGATTGTTGAGCATGTCTGACCCATCAAGACATAGGATGTCCTTCAATTTCCCCTGAATGATATCAACTTGAAATAGGTGATCCAAGACATCCATTGTCAAACATACAAATCAGGGGCAAAGGAGCACACTTGACAAATAGATGGATTCAAAAAAATTTGAGGGGATAATGAGTTATTAACAAGGAGAAATGTTGATGCATTAGAGAATAGTGTGTTCACCATGGCCACATATCACGGTACAAAGGCCAAGCAAAACCAACATGTCTGTGATGAAGCTCCAATCTACAGAAAATAAGCTTGCTAGGCACTGTCTGGAGCCCATTCCAAAGTCTCTCAAGTCTAGATTATGTGTCTAGAATAATTGGACCCTGTACAAAACTTGTCTGCTCTTGTTGAACTACCTTCCATGCAATTGAGTGTATTTACAGAGCATTTATTTAGAAATGATCTTGTATGAAATGCAGAGGAAAGTAATGTGCCTCCAACCTACATTGTCCAGTGGTGCTCCTAGCTACATTCTTGGTAATGAGTTTATTAAGGCCTTTATTAAGAGATTTAGATAGCCTTTCATAAGAGAATTATTTAGTTTTCAAACAATAGAAATCATCTTGTATTGTGTCCAACATGGCCTTGTAGAAATCACAACGAAGGCCATCCATTCCTAATGAAAAAATCACAACAAAGGCCATCCATTCCTGATGAAAAAATCACAACAAAGGCCATCCATTCCTGATGAAAAAATCACAACATCCATTCATGATGACTTACCCTAGTAGTCATTGATGAATCAGTGACTCGAATAATACCAATACTTATATTTGTTTTATAGTTAAAACTATGATCAATTGAGAATCGATAAAACCAAAGTTAAAATGAAAAAAAGTGATGTTAGATAGAGAATAATGTGCATTGCTTATTAGGAATTTCTCCATTGGTTTCCTTGGGTTATTGGCACCTAGAATTTTGATTGGTTTGCTATATACTCCTTGATCTAGAATATCTCGTTTGCTAGATATAAGCAATTCCATCTATTTAAGGGTTTAAAATGTTGTGTGCTTGCTCCTTCTAATCTCGGAAATACATCCAATAGTCTAGTTCGTTCCTTCTCTTTAGTATTTGCTTCCTTCAACTTGCTAATCATATAGATTCAGGCATTGAGCTCCTTGACCAATTTGTTCCAATAGTTGTTTTTTCAAAGTTTCATTTTCTCCACATTTATTGTTAGAACAAAACTGTTACTTGTTTTGGAGCCTTAGGATCTCATAGAAACACTTCAATTCCCTTTGTAACTACTCTTCCCATTTATATGTGTGGGAGGGTATCTATTTTTCCAAAGTTACCCAAGGCTTACTCTATGCCCCAATTGGTTCAAGCTAACCCACTTTCCACATAGCTTATTCATGGACATGATCACTAAAAGCAAGGGTTAGTATGGGTAGATTTCATAATTTGAGAACCTATGATCACTACAAGAAAGGGTTAGTGTGGGTAGATTTCATAATTTGAGAACCTATTGATCAACATCAAAGAATTTTTTTAAAGTGTATATCGACAGATTATCAAAGAAAACACTTTGCAATGATATATTAATTAACTAATCATTGAATATCGAAGAGAATGAATAGTTTTTCATGGTTTGTGGATTAATTATGTTGAGAGAAGCGAGATGTTGTATAGCCTAGGTAGGGTTGATGTGCAAGGGTTTGTGCTTAAGCCTACACTTTTAATAATTTGAGGGTTAATTATAGGGTTAAGATGGATTTATGCTATGTTACAGTATATATGGTCTATCCAAGGAATAGTGAATATGCATTGGCCAAAATATCAAAGTGACATTTCTGGCACTGTCTCTTGTATTTCCCGCTTTTTTCTGTCTTTCTGGCCCTGTCTGTCTTTCCGGAAAAATTAGTGGCCTCTTGTCTGCCAGCCAGGGAAGCTTAATTATATAGGGTCTATCCAAGGAATAATAAATATGTATTGGCCAAAACATCGAAGTGACATAAACTGATTTATAATGAAGCTAAGAAAATCAATTCTCATCATAACATAGACACTATACATTTCCAACTTGACATATTTTAATTAGGTCCAACTAGGTGATAATATTTAGAAGCATAACTAGAAGGAGATGCACATGCACACGTAACTACTAGCCATACACTCTCGACACTTTTGTAACTATGATATTGTCTTGACGAAGATAATGGAACTTTTTGATTGCTTTGAAGTTTGACATCATTGGACTACTATGAAATTGCATCTAGCTTAACTGTCGGTTTTTTTCTATCTTAGCAAATTGGATAATAATTGTGTGCATGCAAAAAGATCGAATAGGCTGAGATAAGTTGAAACTATAAGCAATAAGCATGTCAAATTATGTGTTGAGAATGCTTTGACATTCTGCCATTCAATTTTCAAAATCCAACTATTACAAGAGCAAGAGGTGGGTATTTTCAGGGATATTATCATTGGTAACTCCAGTATAATTATTATCTTGTTATGTACAAAATATTAAAAATGTCAACCATGAGTCCAAGATAATATCATGGACTTGATTTTGTTTTAAAGAGTGGTTGTGAAGGATCATACCCAACATCCATACTTAACATAATTATTGATTATTTTTTCATCCTAGCAAAGGTTTTGTGCTTTTCATTATTCTATTTCTACACAAACACTTGTCGGACAACATATGGGTAGAGGCTAATCTTATCTTGTCAATCCAATCCAATATGGGTTCCACCTAAGAATCCCTGAAGGACATTTCATGGTAGTTTTGATGCATCTCTGGCTAAAAATTAGGTGCTTTCTGTCCAAGTAGAGCCCCAAGCTCTTTTGTATTGTTGAGACTCATATGTATCTAGAAGGCTAGGTGACAAGAGGCTTATCTCTTGGCTCAAGTAGTAATAAATCAACACCAAATGGATGGGAATTTGTTGCATGAAGTTACTGATCCAATATGGTTCTCATCAATAGATTAGATTGGATAATTTTATAAATATCAGGACAAACGACTATGAAAGTAGGCTTGTGGGACTCTCATCAATAGATTAGATTGGATAAATTTATAAATATCAGGACAAATGTCTACGAAAGTAGGTCTGCGGGACTAAAAGTGTACATCCATTGTAGGCACACATATTATTGTGTCAACGTGGTTTTCATTAATACATAATATATGACAAGAAAATTTTAATTAGTGTCAAATGAATAACTGTTCTTCTATAACTATATGGATTTTAGAACCCAGATACTCTCAGTATTCATAATGGTTAAGGACCATAAACATAGTTCAGTCCGAATCTAAGCCCAATTCTGGCCTCCATATCCCCTTTGAAGGATTTTAGATAACATCTTGAAACAAAATTAAACGAGAGTCACCTTTAGTCTTCACCTTGACTTTTTGTGTAACACATAATTATCTGTTTCAAATTCGATTCTGCAAGTGACCCTAGGTCTAGAATTGCAAGTTATTTTCCTTAAACAAATCTGGAATATAGTCTAATTTTTGGTGTTTTTGTTTTATCCATTGATGTGGGCATTATATGAAAATAATAATAAATCGCATGTTCTTGTAACTCCTACTGATATCTTCGGTTAATTTTCCGGTCACGAAAGTCGGGTGAAATCCCCAGTTTGAAGCCTAAACCCATTATCACTCTCAATTTTTGTGATCTAAGAAGCCATTCAAAATGATTGGATTGTATAGAAATTGTAGGATTCACATTGTCTTGGCTTTATTAAATAAAAAAGGCAGCTATAAGTCCTTAAAGCTGATTGGCTCTACAAAATTTTGAAAGATGTAAGCCTTGAAGATGCGGAGTTTTGTTTCTTCTAGATATTTGCTTCCCTCTTGAAGTAATTTTGCGTTCTTGAAGAGCTTGATGCAGTTGTTTCCAAAATAATTCACTGTGTCAAAGGTTGTTGTTTCCCTATTTCTGTTATTTTGTGGATGTTTTCTCTTGTTTCTCAGCAAAGGAGGCGACCATAACCATCATTTAATCTACCTGTTAAGAGTTGCTTGGGCAGATCTTCATGTAACTTCGCAAGTCAAGCGTATGCATTATTTTTACATATATATAAAGACAGAAATAGGTTATTTATGATTTGGGTTATATCAATCTGCCTTTTGGAATAAAATTATACCTGAGTCAGCTTCATGTTTGCTCTCATTAGTTTGGTGTTGAGGCAATCATCACATCCCAAAATATGAAATGATTTGTTGAACAAGAAACATGAAACACTTATCTTTTACATGTCCAGTCTATGATGAGGTTTGTTGTAGATATCATTTCTCATTCTGGGATTCATGGATATGTTTGAAGCTTTAACCCTTCGGTACATTGTAAGGTTCTCTTTATCCATGAAGTGACCTTAAATGAAAAGTGTAATAGAAACACCCGGGCTTGTTATGCAATTGGACAAGCCTGATGATGACCCCATATGAACACATACATTATAGGCATCTACGTACATATTGCAACTCCTTATGGAGGAGCTCCACCTGATCTTCTCAGAGACGCTATATAGTATGATGTAATATTTCTTTGTGGGTTTTATGATTTATCCATATGTTTAACAATTTTGGCTTAGTATCTTTGCTCTAGAAGGTCAAATTCCCTAGAGTTGGCCACTAAGACACCCAAAACTGCTTACCTATTCCCTCTAGATGTATATGGAGCCACATTGATCCTATTGTGTCCTCAAGCAAGGACCTGTAAGATATGCATTACCTTGGCCCCACCTTCTAGTCCCAACTACATGAACTTTATCTTCACTCAGGACTACTAAGTGTTGTCTTTCCATGTGAATGCACAACTTGATCGTGATGTGTGCTACAGAACGTGGTTACCTACAGGGTCGTGTAATCCATGCAGGGTGACACACTTCTATTTGTGACCTATAAAAATAAAATCCCTTCTCACTTCTCCACTTAAAAGAGGATCATTATAAGGGTCTCCTAAGACATCAAAACTAAATACTTGAAGATTTATTAAGAAATAAGGTTTGTTTTGGGTTTGGTAATAGAAAAAGGGTATAAAAAAATCCATTTGTATAGGTTGCTAGTTCAACACCAACCTCTTGCACATCAATTTGTGGATGTCTATTAAGCTTTATCCTCTCTAATTTGATCAAATAAAAAGGGATTTATATTTGGGTATAATTTGTAACAATTTTGTAAAAAAAAAATATCGTGTATCATATATTGGGTAGGTTGGGGCTTTGTTGGACATTAAAGTTATACTGCACAATATCTGTATTGATTTGTCTAGACAACTGAAACATTTTTCTCTCAACTCCAACAAGGTTATTACCAAGTCTGAAAAAAAAGGGGACCTATTCTATGATTTCTAGCCAAAATACCAAGATGTAGATTTTTCTATGATGACCAGACTAGGGAATAACAATGTTACTTGCATGCCAAGCAGCACAACCATGCTTCTCAACAAAAAGGACTAAAACAAGAAAAAAAATTGGTTAAACCAGCATTAACAGAGTAAGTGCAAAACATAGTGTTGAACTTAGTTTCCCTTCTTATTATCTTGCATGCGTTTTACAGTAGACCCTACACTTTCAACAATAAACAATAATTCATTTTATGGCTAACCTGAATGTATTCACTTAGTATTATATGACTTGGATAAAGCTCATTAAAAAAATAATTTCCCCATGACTAACATACTTCAAAAACGTGATTGGTATGTGTGTTGTTCCTAGTTGAATTCTAAGTGGAGGCATTGTTGCTCTTTTGAGTTTGTACAATGTATTTCAGTTGGTGAAATGTGGGATTATTTCCTTCTTAGCATTTTTAATTTGGACTAAAACTCCTTTAACTAGGTAGTTTTCAAGACATGCCTAGATGTGAGATTTCTTAAATCATTTCATCATGCAAAAATAGGGGTGTTATCTTGGCAATTCGAAAATGGCATGGAATCTAAAGTTGTCCATTAACCATGCCCTCATTGTCTATGAATAGTGTGCTTGATTAATTGAAACTGGACTTCATTTATACTACAGAGCTACATTGTAGAAACATTTTCATGCTTGTGATTTGATGTCCTAATTGTAGGATAAGGTCACTATATCTAGAGCTCCACACATCAAAAGAATGCTCAGATTTTTGTTGTAGAACAGAGGTCAGGATTATCATTTTATTCTTACAGTGATACTACAATAATTCTAGCAATACTTCTTACTAATTTTTCAGAAAACAGGAATCAATTTACTCAGTCTTCCACGGTACTGATGAATTCAAATCATAGTATACTCTGAGTTGTCTTAACTCCACCAGTCCAATGGATTAGGAGCTCTTGACATATAAATTATTTTATGTTACTATGATACCTCATAGTCGAGGTAGGGATCTTGAAGGGAAACATCTCCCTCTGAAGTTTTACTACTAAATATACCTCTGAAAATATCTTAAAACCCCTTAAAAGCACACCTCAAATTCTGAAACATACCTTGATGACTTCCAGCTTTTATTTTTCATGACTAAGCTGCTCTTTGAATTTTTGCCCAAGTTCACTGATTAGGGATTGTAGAAGGCTTTAAGACAATGTCACAGATTATTCTTTTTGAACTCAGAATTTTCCTACCATAGAGTTTTGAAGGTGACTTCTGCTGAAATTCCTTAGGTGCTTCTTGGAGATCTCAATATCTTATGCTTGGGCTTGTCCTCACCTGGTTCTGAAACCATGTTAGTTTTGAGTTAACATGTTCTTAGCTTAGGTTAGTTACATCATTTTCCCATTAATGATTAATCCATTAGAAATCTCATTAACCATAAGTGTAACTAATGAAATAACATAAGTAATAAAAGCTGAAGACAAGAAAAGACAAGACAAGACAAAAGAACACACGAATATGGCTCAAGCCAGGGAAGAACCCCAAGATGGGGAAATACCTTATCAATTATTCTTATCATTAATGTCAAATGTTCAGCAGAGAGAGATAATACAATAATTCAAAGTCAAAATGGCTTTCAAATGAGAAGGTTTAATACCACTTCCCTTATACAAGAGGATGGTTCCAACAAGGTTGCAAATCTGATGTTTGGTGTAGGCTCCAAGGACTCGTGTCTTCTCTGCAATTCTGGTAGTAATGAATATGGAATAAACATAGTCAGCAACTACCCCATTCACAACCTTAAATACCTTTACTATATTGCAGATTACCTTCAACCATTCCCTTCAAATTCTTGTAGCCCATAAGCCCTCTTCTAGGCTTCAAAACCCACTACACGGCCTCATGATAAAGAAACCTTGACTGTGGCTTTCTTTCTGTATGTCTCAGCCTCTAGGATAGGGTTCTTAAGCCTTGCAGCCTAGCTATAGGTGACCCAAACTAGCGTGGATGGCTTCAAGGAGAATGACACCTTCACAACAGTCCCAAAATTTCATCAAAATCACCCTTAACAAGTGCGGCTTCTATCTACTTGAACTCAAACCTGTGATGAAGATAAAATTCCCAAGACAAATCATAAATGTGCCCAAACCAATCTCATCCAGCAATCTTGTGGAACTCTACCCTTGAAGATGACTAAATTGAACCCAACCTTGCCTTCATCTCTTTCACTGGAAATCACCTTCTTCTACGGCTACTTCAGAGAGAAGAACGAATATCAAAGCACCTAGGATAGGTTATTTATATCCTTCTTGGGTAGGCCGACTTGATTACTTGAGGAGGAAAATTCAAATTTTGAATTTTTTATTTTTCCTACCTAAATAAGTTCATGCCTTATAAAACATCATTTGAGTGAATGAATACTTTTCCTTATCCAAATTTAGTGATGTTTAGGTCAATTTTGATCCTCTCGAAAAGAGAAATCCAATATTGCAATCATCTTCCTCATTGGAGCAGTCCAAAGTGGAATTTGGCCCTAGTTACCAATTTTAACATTGAAACTTTTGGAAATCAAAGTAAAAAGCATTATGTTTTGAGTGTATGTCTCTATGAAGCTTATTTATAACCTTCATTAAAGGCTTGCGGAAAGCTGACTAGGTGTGCTAGAGTGTAGATGAATTGCGACTTTTGAATATGTTAGGGTCATATAGGCCCAGTTTGGCTTTGAGGCAATTCTAAGTCATTTTATCCCCATGAATTAATCTTACTAGGAGGATATCTTCCTCATTAGTTAGAGCTTAAACTATCTCAGAGTCTCCACAAACATGAACCTTAAGTTTGCTATCATCCATCCAATTAAAAAAGCGCACTCTTTCTTTTACATTTTTTAAAGCTTAAATGTTAGCTAGTCCCCAAATCTAACCATCTAGATTCAGTAACATCTCGCACTCAATTATTGGTTGATAACCCTCTAGTCTAAGTGTCTTTGTATAGATTTCCCACCAAGTTTAGGTATGATCCCCATGCTTCAATCAACCAAATAAATGATGTAGCAATACTTACAAATGTTCTGGCCAGTGCACCTATAGGAGCATTATTTCCCATTTTTGGAAATGGACTCTTGGAGGTTTTCTATTTTAAATGAGTGTCTATTCCCAAAGAATCTTCACTTCTAAGAGGGCCCACCACCTACTTCATTGATATCTTATCATATTTATATTTTCTATACCTTTTTCCTTGATTATAAGAAATAGGTAGTACAAACAATCACAATGAGCTATTAGAATGTCATATGTACTTCATAAAATGATGAAACCTGGTTGGTTAAGAGAGTAAACTAATGAAACTTGGTTGGGGTCTCGTATTACCAAAAATATTGAAACATTGATCTTTGTACAATGACCTCTACTCACAACATAAACAACATTTCTACATGGTTTGTCGTTATTAGTAATTGGAAATTGTATGGGAACATAATCACTCAGTAATTTTTCACTTGAAAATTTTGGAGATGAACTTGGTGGTATTGTGGCAGTCTCCACAAACACAAAGGTTCTTTGTGATCTAGATAATTCTTTAAAATTTCATTTTTACAAAGTTACATCACTAGATTCTCGAAATCCATCTTTGTTCCTAATCTTTGCAATATTCTCTCCTCAACAGAGCACTTTATTATCGCTGATATACAATCATTAGTTTGTCTCAGCCTATCCTGTGAGATCACAATTGAGCTCATAAATAAAAAAGGGACTGAAATATAGTTCATAAATAATAATTGTATCTGCACTTGGAAAATTTATTCCAACCTCCACCCTGCCTCCCACCCCCCCTCCTGCCTGAGTTGAAATAATGAAAAATTTTCATTATCTGGGCTACTAAAGTTATTTATTCAAAGATTCTTTTCTAATGTTGGAGTGTTCCCATTCATTCGACAATATAGAAATTATAAGAAATTTAAGAAGTCTTCCAGTATATCAAGCATCCATGTCCACCTTGTTTCAATTGTGGAAGCACCTTTCCAATACCTAAAGCTTTCTAGAAGATCCAACTAGCATATGAAATACCTTTCTTACAAAATCACTCCTTGTCCTGGGAAATGATATGATGATTTACAACCTCGAAGGAGGAGAATTTTTGGAATGAAATATTCAAGTATTATTTGTAACAGGATCCAATAGGACTCATTAATCAGGGTTTGCTGAACAGTTGTCTCTTCAAAAGAAATTATGGCACCTTGTCAAATAGCTACATGAAGCCTTCCATATAATGCTCAAATAATAGAAGAAATTGATGATTTTACTTGACATGAAATTCATAGAGGAAGAGAATAAAGGGAAATAAAATAATGTTGTGATTATGTTCCTCCAATGTTAAAGCATATATGAGAGTTTTCCAATAGCTACAATAGATGTGAGGCAGCGTAGAACTGCTTTATAGAGGTGCATGAGGTATATGTTTTTTTTTTTTTCCTTCTGCACCAAAAACCATCTTGATTTTTAAGCTTGGTCACACTTGAAGTATCAATAAAAAGCATATTTTCACTTCCATAGTCTCGCAGACCTTATCAACCACTAATCAAATCCCTATAACATCCTTGCAATTAATTGTCTTCTCAGTGGAGTTTTGAATACAGAGAAACAAGTCCACAAAAATATGCAAGATTGAGGCAACTTGTCATGTTCCCTTGTTGGCCCCTCCTTCATCCAATTTGATTGACATTAAAATTCTTGTTTTCAAACCAGTAACCCAACTTTTGGCCTCTGTTAGGCAGGCCAGTTTCTGGAAAAATGTCTTTTTTTTCCTCCACTGATTTAATATAACCAAACACTGTAGAAAACTTGAGCTAATTTTGAAATTTGTGAAAACTCCTCAAAGAAGTCCCAAACTTGGTTGAGGACTTTCCTGATCGATTCATTTTTTACAACATAAGGCTTCAACCAAGACTTGTCCAATACTTGGAGTTTGTCATGATTATCTATTTCCAGCCACCTTGAGGGTTGTTGAGGAAGGATGCATGGTTGTAACTCATCCATGTCTCTCCTTTCCTTGGTTTTGGAGAGGAAAAATTTAAATGAAGAGGGTGTGTTATCATTGAAACTCGAGAACAATGTCAAAGATTTATGTGATATATTTCAAAACATCCTAAGTTAGTAGCATCTGGAACTGTTTGTGAAAATTAGATGTTGTTTTCTTTCTTTTAAATTCCCTTATCTGACATTAGCTTTCTCACATTGACTACATCATCCCATAGAAGTAGCATAGATGTTCAACAACATCACATATGCTACATTCAAGTGTCTCGAGTGGCCAAGGAGGTCAGCCATGCAAGCATAATTCTCCACTCTAGGCTTCACACCAAAATTTATACTAATTCAATCAAAATGATGCTAGCCTTCATCTAAGTTAGTCCTGCATGGTTGTGGGCAGATAAAATAACAATGAATATGATATGGCCTACCTTAATGCTTGCCTCTTGTATTTCATAAAAGAGTGTAAGAGAATCATGCTCATGCATTTGATACCCATGCTACAGAGCCACTAAGTCAGCACATGAATGAAAATAATTATTATGGTAACAAAGTTAGGCTTCACCTTTGCAACTTTCATTCAACTGAAAATTTTCAAGGATTAAACACTATGACCAAATTGAGTATATATCACAATGACTGCACTCCATGTAATTACATATGGTTTCATTCTTGTCATTTTTAAGTTGATAAAAGAGTCCTAGCACCTCATCACAATATCCATTCAATGTATAGCAAAAATTATTAGATTTCATGAGATCAGATCCCTCTTTGGCATAATGACAAACACTTCATATGTATCATCCATTTTTTTTTTTTTGCAGCGTTTCTAATTCTACATAAGAAGCAAAAGCACTGGCAGTAGTGACTGAATTTGATTTCACTCCATCTAGCTGCATTTTAGAAAATATCTCACTGCACCATTTCTATGACCATTCTACTCATACTTGGATATCATCATGCATTACATAGGATTTCGACCTTCCCATCTTCATTTCTTCAAGTAGCTTTCCTACCTCTTACACAATGTCTAATTTCAAAATATCTTGTAGTCATGGTGTTCCATGTAACTATGGATTTCCTTGCCCTACTCTAGGGCTGCAATCTCAGTGCATGCCTTGAGGACAATTAGAAAGGTGTGTCTCCACTTAGTCCTCCATGTTGCATTTGGCAATACAACTTGAGGGCTTCTTGGAATTTTCCATCCCTGGCACAACCACTGATAATATCATTCCATGATGACACATTGTGCTTGGGAATTTTCTCACACACATTATGCCCTTCATAATCCACAATAAGCATACATGTAAAAAGTGCAACAAGGTTGCTAAAAAAGAGGCAAATTAGTGATATGGTAATTTCAATCTGCATTAGCAATGGTAATCGATTCAATTTTTTGTTGGTTATCACATTCACTACTAATATAAAGTCAAATGTTGAAAGAGTCTGGCTATGGAAACTAGATCATTTATCACGTAATAAACTCAACTTACTGTGTTCTTTTGGTTTCCTAGACTATTTGCAATGCCTACAAGGATCAAGAAAAAAATGAGTAGTATCTTTTCATTTCAAGGCTATACAAAACCCCATTTAAAGGCTATACAAAACCCCTTGAAGACAGGGTTAAGTATGGGAATAAAATATTTAATAACCTAGACAACTTAATTCACTAACATGATAAGATTTTTTAATTTCCTACAAAATGCATGATGGCTTTTTACATTCGGGAAATAGCATGCTATCATTTTTTTTGTTTTAAATCACCATGGAAATGGTCATTAAATTTATGAAAGGGTTCAAATTTGTGCCACTTTGTAATATCAGTTTTCTAAATGCAAACCAATATCTTGTAGAATATGTTCCCAAAGTTTTTATAAACTACTGAAAAATAAAGGCAGCATTGTCAATGGGAAATAAATAATCATTTTGCAAGCCCCTCAAAGCGTTTTTAAGGTATACTCACATTTTCCCTCGCAAATCATTATTTTATTCAAGCCTAAGAATTTTCATAAAATTATAAATTATCTTAGGATAAATGCGTTCTTTTAGTGGTCAACATAACTGTAAACTACAGATCTATCACTCAAAATATATATAGATGATAGGGCATCTTCTCTACCTATGGAAGAGAAGTTCTGCATTAAATAGGGAAGTATTCTTTTGGTCCTATAATATACTAGAACTTTAAAGACAGTAATAGATTTACACAAGGGATGTTCAAAGATAGGTAGTGTAGCAATTGTGCCACAAAAGTCATAGAAAAAACTTCCTCTTGTTGTTTTTGTCTTTGACGTGTACATTACTTTGCAGTTGGCTAACACTACCTATTCCATATTGCTGCAGGATACAAATCTTCATAGCACAAATATACATTTAGCAGTCTTGATTTACTCATTGGAGCGTATGCATATTTGACACGGAATAGATAACTTAGTTTATATAGATTACAATCTTAAATTTGTTCTAAGACTTCTATAGAATGAATAAATGTATTCTACTTGTATGTTTCATACTTCCTAACACTTCATTTACACCTCCACCCAATTTTCATAACTTCCATAACCATTAGGTAGAAACTTGCAACTTCGATGTTATTTTGCTTATCTAGTGAAATATTTGCCAAGACTTTACAAAGTTTTATAATTTCTCGAAATTTGTATAATTTAGAATTTAAAAAGTTTCAAGGTTTAATTTTTTAAAGTCTAGTTCTTTAAAGGGTGCTAGCTCAATGGAAGAGCACCTTCTTTACAAGCAGGAGGTTGGTGGTTCGATTCCATCATGCCCTGATATTCATATGGAATGGTGATGAAGACTCTTTTGACCATCACCAATAAGCTTATGGTGACATTTTTCGACCCTCGCCAATGAGCTTATGGTTACATTTTTTTTACCCTCACCAAATATGAAATGGTTAGGGTCAATGATCGTCACCATATATATGCATCAATAGTGACGGCCATGAAGGGTCCAACACAAAAAATCATTATTGTTCATATGAAATAGTGACGGTCACTATCCGTCATTATAATCAATATTCGTGATGGACCTTGAATGTCACCACAACACATACTTTTGGCAACGCCACCTTTGGTGACGTTCAATTTTTTGGTGACGAAGGCTATTTTCCATCACCATTTTTCATATAAAATGGTGACGGTCACTATCCTTCATTATAAATCATTATTGGTGACAGACCTTGAATGTCACCACAACACCTATACTTTCGGTGACGCCACCTTTGGTGATGTTCAGTTTTTGGTGACGAAGGCTCTTTTTACTATCACCAATAAGCTTAGAAGGAGATAAAAGGATAGATAAGTGCACCAGACTCCAAAGTGTTATGGAAATATTTATATACCCTGGTGAATAATTTTCCGAAAAGGAAAAGGATTCCACCCTGCTACATTCAGAGAACCATGGAGGGAGATAGTGGAAATATTCCAGAGATATATTACATGTGATGACCACCATGATGTCGTAAGACCATGCCATCTCAAATTAGTGACAGCCTTAAAATAGAAAATAGTCTTAAATATGTCTTTTTTTTTAAATTTCCTCTTGCATGAAGTTGCTGGTAGACTGGGTAGAAATAAGGATATGAGTGTTATAGTCAGTCACCACTGTTTAATTAAATTGGTAGTTATTAAAGAATTGGGACTTTCATAATTAATTTGGGATAATTGTTTGGTACTTAATGACCTACCATTTGGGGAAGGAATTTATGAATAATAAAACACTTAGCCTGATATTGAAAATAGATATCCTGAAATAGTAAGTAGTTATTGAGGAGAAGGAAATGACAGTCAAAAATTTTTATTTCAAAACCTCACTAGAGCTAAGAATATGTTAGCCTTTGTCCTAATATCTTTTCCTACTAAGCCAATAAGGTCTGATAGATTTTCTAGAGTAAATCAGTCTATAGGGCCTATTGAGCATGCATCAGAGAATGAACCACCTCAAGAATCTCCTATAGAAAAATAGGTTAAATCACCTCGAATCCATGAATAATAAATATCCTAAGTCTTGGAAAATAATGGAACCCTGTTTTCCTTTGAAGGAGATGTAGGTTGCTTTGAGAACCCATCTAATCCAACCGCCAAACCTAATTTCCCGACCTCCCCCCCTAATTCCAATAATACCGAAATATTTTTGTCTTTATGAAGAATGCAAAGCCAAGAAAATTCATAGGAATCTGCCGAAACCATTAGATAACTAGAATCTTCTAGGGAAGGGACCATTACATTGACCCATGATAATAAAAAATCTAAAGATAATTCAACAACCACAATTTCAGTTGATAAAAATTCTCAAAAATTTGTAATTTCTCTTATTAATGAAAATGTCACCTTTGTTCCCTGTTCATCCACTGTATGGATTATGAAACCTATTGAAGGGTTGAAATGAAGAAATAAGAAGAGAATAAAGAAATTTAACCAAAAAATAAGAAATTACAAATAATTATAGCACAACTTATAAAATGACTAAAAAAATATAAAATATATTGTAGAAAGAAAATGAAAAATGAGACAATTGGAATCCAAAGTGAGAATTTCTTGGATCATGTAGAAACTCTAACCGAGAAAACTCCTATAGGTCATGTAGAAACTTAGACTGAGGATACTCCCACCAATTCTGTAGGGACTCAAACTAAAGCGATCCCCACTAACTTCGTGGAAACATAAGCAAATTTTAACTTTTCTGTGGTTAAAACTTAAGCAACAAACCAAACAGACTTGTTGATGACTATCAACAGGGCCACATAGTCTGAATTTGTACTTCCTTAGTCTCACTTGATGAAGGATACCACCATCCAAGTATTAAATAGGTTATTGGAAATTCATAAACAATTACTGAAACAATACCGAGGTGAAGTGATACCTTGGGCGGAACACCAAGAGTCATTACAGAACTTCAAAGCACTGTCTAATACCAAAGATGAAACCTAGGCCTAACTCATGGTAGAAGGAAGGAAAACAAAGGAAATGCTTGGAAAGGTCCAGAAATCTTTGGAGCAAACCAACGAAATAAGCTCTATATATTCTGATGTATTATCTTGTATATATCCAGCCAATAATTATTCCTTATTTTTGCTTGAGCAGTATTTGTTATTCAAAATAAAAGCTATATGGTCTGGGAAACCTTTTGAGTTTATTAGTGTTTCTGATTTTACCAATTTTTTTCGAGAGTAGGGTAATAATGTTAAATATTCATGTGAATTATACATGCAAAATTTATTTTTAGAGGAACAGAGGGATGAGAAATCCAACCCCTTTATTGGAGATGTTCAATTCCAAGATTTATATCTTTTGCTAGGAGTCAGATCAAGTGGTATAGGGCTTATAGAATGTTCCAAAGGAGAGAAAATGGTTTATATCTCTCGGTTAGTGGTGAACCCAATAGTCCACTGCGAACGTTTGTAAAGAAAAAACGTTCATGCAACAATGTGGAGTTGTTTGCTGCAATAGCCCCTACTCATAAGGACATTCTTCTAACATGTATTTAGTATTTCGAAGAGATCAAAGAAGAATCTCTTCAAGAAGCTCAAAAACAATGGAAATTATATCCTAATAAGGTAAAAAAAATAAAGGCTTTTAATTATAGGAATTTTCAAGCAACAATTGATCGAATGCAACATTATGGTCATATGGTTCCATCCAACTACATAGATTTGGTGTCGATACAAATTCCTAGTCATTTGGTATCCTCTACATGGTTACTATGTTGAGTATGATCTTCCTGAGGAAAAAGAATGTGAGGATTTCAAAATACTTATGAAAAATAATGGGTTTCGGCATTATGGTGAACCCTTCTATTCAGCTTATTCCTTAACTATGTTACATTTCAATTATCTCTTTGCATGAGGACATGAAACAAAGTAAGTTGTGGGGTGATGTTGGGCCATGGAAATGGCATGATTCTTCTCCTCATTTCCTTAATAAATGTTATTTTTTTAAGAGTTTTATCCTTATTTTACAATTATTTGAGAAGAAAAGGATAATGAAAATTATTTAATGATAATATAGTTAATTTAAGCGTTTTAGATGTCAGAAATTTTTAATTTGAGTAAATTGGCATGAAGATTGATTTGATTAAACGATTTTTGTTCCTTATAGATAATGGAGAATTCTCTTGGACTAGTTGTTTCCTTAACTGTGCAAAATTATAGCTTGAGGCATGAGCATGGTTGAAGAAAGAAAATTGATTAAAACTACTTATTACTATTCAGATAGTTTATAGTTAAATGAGAAATCCTGAGAATCTTGTCATTCTCAGGATAACCCCATTATCAGTTTCTAAATGTAATATATAAGACAATATTAAAAGGATAGGGGATGCCTGATTTTATGTTTTCATTGTGTATTGTAAACAATAATCCGAATTTTAACTTTCTCAAGATTATTTTGTAAAACATTTTCAAGTTAATGAATTTGTGCGAGTCTTTATATTAGTTCTTCTCTATTGAGTTTATCCAGGGTAGTGCTCCTAGAGACCATGGGCCTAGTCCCTTCAGGATCTACTATCTCTTGTGTATCATTATTAGGTGGTTACCTGTCATATTAGCATTATTCATATTATTGATTACCTCTCTCTTTTTCATAAGTAGTTAATCAATTGAACTTTACATCTCGTAATTTTGTTATGCATTTCCTAAAATTGTTGATCGAATTGTGAGAATCAATTATATAAGTCTAAAGGTGTGACTGTGTGAGTTCCTTATGCTATTTTAGAAAAGAAATATTTCCAAGCTATTGTGCGATTAAATAGTTTTCCTTATGCACATGATTTGTTGAAGTATTTTGGAATAGATAAAGTGATTGATGATTTGGCATATATTTCTTCCGTGAATCTTAGGACTATAGAAATAGAAGTGATTACTTGTTGTTATGAAAAGTTTATTTCTATAACGATTAGATGAGATTAATTCTTCTTGTAATCATTTTTTAGTGATTTCTTTTGCACAGTTTTATAATCTAACACACTCTCCTTGCATAGATTGTGTCAATAGCCTTCAAATAAAAGACGGATACCAGGTTGATAAGATAAATGAAGGTAGGATTAAGTTTATTTTTAGGATTCATCTTAGTGCCCAACACACACCAAGAGCTATTGTTGGTAGAGTCATTTCCACTCCTAAACATTTCCAGCATTGTGAGTTGAAGTATTCACCAACACTAGTTGTGCCTTCGAGTGGAGTTTGCTAGAACTGTTGTATTTTTTCTTTTGAGAGCACTAGGATTTTTTGTAGTTCAAATCCATGGTCAACATAGGCATATGTAAATATTTAGATCTATGAAGAATTCAGAAAACAAATATGTGTTCAATTTATGAATTTCAGAAAGTTATTTAAATATTTATATTAATTCACTTAAAGACAATGAGCTTGATTGATATATTGATATATGCACAAAGAAAGAAACATAAAATTAACAATCTCAAATAAAAATCTGATTTTCATTCAATTTTTCAAATGTGCATTATTATAAAGACCCAAAACATCTAAGAATAGTTATACTAATGTTTAGCTCACACACACACATGATTGACACATCTCTAACACCTCACTCACACAAAACTCATAGCTAAATTAGCTTTCTAAAAGTAACTGGAACTAAGACCTAACACTACCTGAGAACTTAAATTGGACTCATTGACTTTGTTGATGGGAAATATTATTCTCTAACACTATTTAGTTAATGCGAAATACTATTATCTAACACTCCTCCTTAATCTCGACCATTACTATTTATTGGTCTATGTCTCAGCTAGGCTTACAACACCTAATTTTTCTCTATGAAATTGAAATAGACCTCTTGTTAATGCCTTTTTGAATATTTTAGCCAATTATTCTTCTGATCTACAAGGTTCAAAATGGATTTATCAATTTTTCACAATTTATCTGATGAAGTGATATTTCGTATCCATATACTTGTTTTTCTGATGAAAGACTTCAGTTGTTTGACAAGGATACTACTAATTTTTCTTCACAATACATTCTAGTTGGTCCCTCTTGTTTTCGTTATAGATCATCCAACACTTTGTGTAAAAAAATGATTAGCACATTGTTATTGTTTCTACTACATACTTTGTTTCTGTTGATGAGATGGTGACAATGGGTTTCTTCTTGGATGCCCATGAAATCACACCAGAACCAATAAGAAAAACATATCTCGAAGTACTCTTCACGTCATCAATCCTAACTGCAAATTTAGTGTCACTATATCCAACTAAAATAAATTATGTGTGCTACAGTATAATATTCCATAACTTATTGTTCCAACAATATATCTCAATTATTTTTCCTTCTTACCAATTTTTGTCTTTTGGATACTCCATAAATCTATATATCAAGCTTCATACATAATGTTTATTCTAGCAACATTAAGATACATAAGGCTACCAACCAATCTATTGAATAGAGTTGTATCTACATGAGATCATATATCTTATTTTTTGAGCTTTGTTCCTATGGAAATTGGAGTTGGTGTTGGTTTACAATTAAACATCCTAAACCCCTTAAATACATCCATCACATACCTTGCTTTAGGAAAAAGAATACCTTAATCTATTTAAGTGACTTCAATACTAAGAAAAAATATCATCAACCCCAAATCATTCATTTCAATCTCTTTCCGCATAGTTTCTTTAAACTCTTCCACTAATAAATTCCATGTGAATATCATATGATCAATACATAAAAAAATAATTCAAATTTATCCTTGCTCATTTGTCCTTGTATACAATGTAGGTTAACAACTACTATTGAATTTGTTGTTGATTAGATACAAATCAATCCTGCTATACTAAGTGCTATGATCTTGCCTAAGTCCCTAGAGATATTTCTTCAACTAACAAGCATTATTTTCATGACCATTTATATCATACCCTGGTGGTTGCTGAACATATATTTCCTCTTACAAAATCCCATTCAAGAATGTTGACTTTACATCCATCTGGTAAGATTTCCATATATTTTGCAGTGTTATGGAAAAGATAGATCTAACTATATCCGACCTCACAACTAGTGAAAATGTATCACCATAATCCACTCTTACTTTTTTTGCAAACCTCTTTCTACCAATCTAACCTTATACTTTTATATTTATCCTTTCTCATTGAATTTTTTTTTTGTACACCCATTTAATTCCTATGCAATATTTATCATCTAGTAATACTACTAAATCCCAGATATCATTTTTATCTATGGAATTCATGTCTTTATCCATTGATTTGACCTAATTTTCATGTTTCATTACCTCATCAAAACATGTTAGTTGACAAGAAAATAATGAAAAGTTTGAAGTCACATCTCAGTCTTCATAAATATCTATGAAAAATTTGGTCTTTCTAGGTGTTGATTAAATCCCATGCTTCATTTTCTTTAAATTCAATAGCTCTCCTAACTTTAAAATTCTTAGTTATTAGATTGACAACTTATATTCTTTGCACTTATCATTATACCCAGTAAAAATGCACTTCTCACTTCTATCATATAGCTTTTTTCTCAACTCCTTAGGCACATGAACATATCCCACACAACCAAATACCCTGAAGTGTGCTACACTACAACTCATACATGTCCATGCTTCTTGTGTAACTTTGTTCTTTACATTTTTATTAAGAGATCTATTCAAAAAATTAACTGAACAAACTATTTCTCCCCCCCAAATACTAATTCAACATAAGTTTTTTTCTTTCTACATACTTCTAGCCATATACATGATGGTTTTATTATTCCTTTCAGTTGCACCATTTTGATGTGATGCACACCTTGTCATAAATTGTCTTTTGATCCCATGATACTGGAAAAAATGAAAATATTTTAAATCATACTAACCACCTCTACTTGATCACAACACTTTGCATCTCTTCCATTGTCTTGAATTCTCAAATCTTTTCAAATGTTTCAAAAATTCTCTCTAAGAAATAAACCCATGTATTTATCTTGTAATCATCTATGAAGGTTAGAACGTAATAACTTCCTCCAAGTGACTTCGTATGAATTGGACCACAAAAATGTAAATGAACCAACTCCAAATGTGCCTTTTCTCTTTAAGACACTCCCTTAGTAATATTGTCCCTATGTTGCTTTACTAGAATATAACTCTGAAATGAACTGGTTGGGTCCTGAATGGGAGACAACCCCTGAACAATATTTTTTTTATGCAGTATTCTAAGGAAACTAAATGTAAATGACCAAACTTGAAGTGCCATATCCAAAAGTCATCAAAATAGGGTATATATTATTCACTGTCATATTAACTTTGGAAATTAACATATTACTAGGAGGTTTATCATATATGAGGCGATCATCTCCTTTAAATATTATATTATACCCTTTTTTACTACATTGACCAAAACTAAGAAGATTATGTTTCAAATTTGGAACATAGTATACATATGGTCTGTCCCCTTTTTTATCCTCTTTGGTGAGGATGTTTAGCATTCCTTGTAGAAATTTTATAATATTATATACTCCCAACCTAATATCAAGGGAATTCATGAGTTGTCCATATCTGTAATTATGCTTATGCTTCCTATCATATGATTTCTACATTTGCTATCTATAATCCATATGTCATTTGATAATTCTTGAGAAGTATTACATGTAAGAAATAATGGTTTTTCACACTTCTTAGAAGAATAGTTCACACCTTTTAAGATGGTATTTTTTTATTTCTACATTCATGTACATAATGACCCATATTATTAAAATAATAACACTTGGTTTTTAACTTTTCATACCTTTGGTTTGATTGCGAACTTCTATTCTTGCTCGCCCTTGAACTATGAATATTTTGATCGAATTTTCATTCTTGTTCTAACTCTTCTCTTTAATTGTTGCTTCTGTCCTCCCTACCTCTGCTTCTTGATTTTGATCCCCCCTATTCCTTGTGCAATAGATACTTATGATTTGAGGGAAATTTCCAAAAATTCCTCATACCTATTTATTTGAGATTCATGGTCTAACAAGTGTCCCATCAACTCATCTATTAATCATTTGATAATTCTTTAGACTCTTTAATGGCTATAACCACTGCATAAAATTTCTTACGTAAGGTTTTGAGAACCTTCTCCACCAGTTTCTGATCTGAAACATCATCATCATTCATCCTTAACTGATTGAAAATAATTATAACCTAGGTCATGTACTAGTCCAAAGAATCTCACTCTTTCAACTTCAAATTCTCAAATTTCATCTTCAACATTTGCAACTTCATTGTCTTCAACTTCATAATTCACTGATAGTTAGTTTCTAAGACATCCCATTCTATCTTGGAGGTATTTAACGCTAAGATCTTCCGAAATATAGTCACATCCATTCCATTTTAGATGACATAAAGTGCTCGTGCATCCTTTTTCATGTTGATTATGAGTTGACCTTTCTATTTGTTTGTTAAATATTTTTCAGTGGGCTCATTAGCTAGCTATGTATAACCACAAACTACAAGTTGTCATATATACTTGAAACATAACAAAATTTGCATATTTATAGCCCAGACTTCATAGTGTTTCCTTGTCAAAGTTGGAAATGGTAGCTAGGAAAAATTCCCACCTATTAAAGCCATATCTCATTTTCCTTAATCTTCTTCAACTTTTCTTGATGTAAGAATATGAAATAAATCCTTTTTGGTTTAAAGAAATTAAAAACTCAATTTATAAAAGTTTTCCAAAAATAAACCATTTTAAATATAATAAAAAACTTTAAAATGCAAATATATCCATAAATAACTATTTTTTAATCGATCTCAGCCTTTAAAAATCCCTTTCAGATATTTTTTTTCCAGAACCTTTAAACTTTCCCACAGGTTAGTGTTCACTTTTTTTGAATGGTAATTCTCACCACAAAATCTTAGGGTTAGCAGTCCTCAATCCTTAATCATAATAAAGATGATTTCTTGGTGGCCCTTTGTTTTAAAATATCGCCAATTACAACTCAGTTATGGTGCTGCTCAAAACCACATCGATCCTATTGTTTTAATGGAACCATCGAATCTTCTCAAATAAATCCATGACGCCTTCTCAATATGGTGGAAGGATCTTTAGGCTAGTTCCCACACACATACACAATGGAGAATCTGTAAAGTGAACATGTTTGCACACCCTCTATGAGTGATGTTGACACAATAGCTCGGATGTGGCGGCTCTCAGCAGACACAGCTCATAAAATTCGCAATCCTAGCTCCTCCTTGACTCTGATACCAATATGATATATCTAAAGAGGAGGAAAAAAAAATTAACACACTCAACATGTGAGTTACTGCTAAATTTTTTGATTCAATTTCTCAAAGGTATATGATTATAAAGACGCAAAACTGCTAAGAATATATGTGCTAATCTTTAGCTCTCACACATGACACGTTCATGACACACACATGACTAACACAACACTGACACGTTATTGCCACAAAATTGACAGGTAAAACAAATTAGCTTTCTAAAAATCACTTGAACTAATAGCTAATGGGAGTCAATGACTATATTTAGCGGGAGATATTATTCTCTAACAATGATTTATACAGAAAATTATTTTAAGGTATTTTAAAAATTTTAAAATATGATAAGCCAGAGTAAATAATAGTTGCAATTTTTGTATCTACGATGAAGTAATTATTTTGAATAGGTGGCCTTTCTCGTATTTTTCTCATCTGGTCAATCACAAATTGAAAACTACAATATGTCAACCATAATTACACGCTAGATGACTATCCTCCTTAACGCATTGAAACTTGTTAACTTCTGATATTATTTATGTTTTTCCATATCTGTGTGTGGTTGTTCCTACATTATTAGGGTCCACTCGCTTGGGTTACCATGCCCTTAGTTTAGTTTCCACATTATTGATTATGTAACATCATTTATGTTAAATCCTATTTTGTAATGATAAATGATGACTTTTCAATGTCAATGTGGAAATCATGGTTGGTTGAAACTTTAGGTAAATATAAAATAAATATAGATATGAAATATTGATTGGTTGGCATAGGAGAGGGACACATAGATCCATCGTGCAAGCGAAAGTAGAGATGTGGAATATATTGGTTTGGGTTGGTATAATAGATTAGTCCACACCTAACAACTAACAAGGAAACAATTGGCAAAAATAAGTACCCACATTTTCCATAACCCCATGACGTGGACGAACTGAAGCCATACAACCCCATAGGAGACAAGAGGCCTAAAGGAAAATAAATGGGTACAAGAAGATGGGGGAGAGATCCTTGGACAAAGGGAAAATAGGAGCACAAGCGCAAGAGTTGCCAAGAGCTGGAACGAATATTATGCTTAGACTATTGGGGTGAGATCCTCGATTTTGGTATGCTGAAGCAGTTAGCTTGTGGTGTCCAAGCCTGAATTGTTAGTGGAGTTTTAGATGAGGATTGGGCTATCAGTGTTTTCTATAAGATTTGATAAATCACTTAGTTTCTTGTGGTATGGATGACAAACCACTAGGCAGGGTAATAATTTAGTAAGGTTCCTGTTGAAAAGGGTTGATAAACCATAAAGTGATTTTTGAGAAATATGATAAACTACTTAGTTCTTGCTAAGTAAGATGATAAAAAACCTAGACGATGAGCCACATATTCATACAATGATTTTCTCTATAATACAGTGTAGAAAGACCCTAAATTGTAGACCCATATGATTGGAATAAGTAATACCCCAACTTATCCTTTGTTAAAATTTACCTAAGAAAGCATCCCCTCAGACCATGGATCTAGCTTGAGGGTGGCCACTTGTGAGAAATACTAAGGTGTTGTTTGGTAGAGAGTTGAAGTCACTCCTTCAGTTTCCATCCATTATAGAAAAAGAAAATAATTTTATTTAAATTTCCATCTATGTATATATATGTTTCACAATGAATGACGAATCATGTATGGTTTTGTATGCATCAGTGTTAATGATGGAGAAATGTGAGAATCCTAATTGTATATGTTGAATGCTTCATATACACTTTTTCATGGTTACTAGGAGTTGTTGTTCCCTTTGTTTGTTGATGGGTTCTTGGGTTACAGATCCATTTACATGAATATTTATGACCACTTGATGTTCTTAGTTAATATGTTACAATGTGTGATTTCGTGAATTGATATGTTGTAACAATCATGGTTTGTTGTTTCTTGAAGGCCCATTTGGTGAGGAGGAAGTATCCATGTGTATATGATGCATGCAATAATTCAATAGGCATGCAAAATACTTTTATTAATCTCAAAGGGAGAAATAGGTTTTTGGGCCAATATATTTGCTGTTATTAGAACTTATTTTTGCAAAGATACTATGCACGTGAGTTTCTCATTAATTATAGATATTGGATTCAATGCTCCATCTTGTGATTATATTAATATGGTTGATATGTTAACGTCATTTAATTGACAAAAACATGGTAGAATCCCTTTTAAGGATTCCTGTATAGATATAGATCTTTTTTCCTAGGTTTAAATGTTTGGGAAATAACTTGTTGATTTGTAAATTGTAATGGATATTCCATTGGACAATTCATCACAACAAATATGATAAACCTATACTTAAAAATATGAAATATACCCTATTAAGGTTTTATTTATATTTATATTTATGGATCTATATATTACAGTTAATTTTGTATCCATGCAAATTAAAATTATGTAGAAGATAGATAAAAATGAAACAAAAAGCCACAAACCAAAATTGACACAAGATATGACCCGGGAAAACGAAACTAGAAGGTGAGGCCACTATACTCTCTTTCTCTAAATAGAAAAAGGTTGAAGCCCAAAGAAGTATGGTTTGTGGTCCATGGACGAATTCAATGCACAAATCCTTTTTGTGTGCTATATATCCTATCCCTCCTGGTTAATTTTTATCTTCTATGGAACAAATGTACTCAAAAGAATGAAACATATTTGCCTCATAGTAGCATGGTTATAATATAACTCAATACCCTACTAGCCATTACGTTTGAAAACCTCAACTCTTAACCAGAGTTACAATATGGAATCTTCTAGTGTCTTATCAATAATAATCACATGGATAGCCCCTTTTACATGAATAATGGGGGCTGAGGTGGCGTCCTCCTTAATTATGGTGGTGAAAACAAGAAGGAAAAATTATGGGTGGCATAGCTTTTGCATACAGACTCTGATTGAAACAATTGTTGCATTATTGGAAAAGGAATCTATTTATAGTATGTGAAAAAAGGTTCAATGGTAAAGTTCTTAAATTTAACCCAAAAACATCATTTTATGCTTCAAAATGCTCCTGGAAGGTTTGAGACTCCAATTTGTGAAACTATATCCCGCTGGTAAAAATGGTTATGTGAGTTAATTCCTACATTATTTCCACTCTGATAGCATGCAGATGGATGAAAAAAATGTAGAAAGCTAATTTTGATCATTTACTTAATGGTATTATGGTCTAAATACTTATAATTTCCTTATTGTATGACCTGGTATAAAGTTATTCATGTATTTGGGGTTGGATTGGTTCATGGATGAACCTAATATCTTGGCCATATATCATTTTGATGTTCCAACACTAAGTTGTATTCGAGTTGAGGAAGCATAACACCATGTTTTAAATAATATGTAACATCCGAGTTATCAACACACTTTCTAAATTTCATAAATGTGAAATAAGTTCTCGAACCATATTTTAGAATGAAGCATATATATACATGAATTTTCCTACTTGGGATAATCTTCTCACTCGAGCTAGATATCATTTCATTTAGTAGGAAAATATAGGATATAGGAGATCTAGGAGTCTATTTACGATGGAAAATTATGCAACATCGTATATAGGCATAGCGGTATGTTATAAGAGGGGTGAGCATCTAAGGTTGGTCCTCTGTGGTGGATTAATCATGCAGTGTAGGATATGGGACTAGGGTTGGATTTATTGGAAGGTACCAAAGTGAATCAGGGGTCTGGGGTGGTTTTCACTTTGCAAAGTTCGTGCATACCCTTATTCATCAAAAGAACAAATTTATTACGAATTTTTTATCTTGCATAGAGAGGCTCGGTCATGTGGGGGAGTCAATAACTTGGTTAAAGGTGATAAGTGCCATGGAATCCTAGCAAGAGTGCCATAATGAATGCCATAGGTGACGTGTGAATATTTTGGTGATGCGGAAGAGCCATGTGGGTCAAACATGGGTGTCTCATAATAGTGCCTTGCTGATGTGACAACCTTAGATGTCCAAACTTCAAATGGGCATAACTTTCAATCTAAGAGTTATATTGAGATAAAATTTATATTGTGAGAAATATCTTGATGAATTGAATGTGATGGAGGTATCTATCCCAAGTTTTTGAAAACCTCAGAAAATAGGATTTTTTAACCCCATATTCATAACTGACCTTAGATATTGGGTTAACTTTAAATTAACACCACCCATAACCTTACCCACCCAGAGAGGTGGGAGGGATTGTTACAAAGTGCTATTAGAGTGGATATTGAACGTTGGACCTAAAGAGACTCATGCACACACACACACAGATAGAGGATAACATTTAGTCTTCTAGTTTCATTACTATATACAAATGCACATTCATTTTAAGTTAAATCTGATATAATTGTCGACTTGACAAATTATTGCTAGTGTATTTTATGCTTTAAACTAAGATTTGATGTTTCAAGTGGTTTCACATCAACAATCATACTGCAAAAATGCCAAAATGATGGGTAAATATGTTTACTTATGTTTTGATTAAAGTAACATTTATTTTTTTGTAATAGCACATAATAAAACACTAAATAACAATAGGAAAATCCTGGAATGTTGGAATTATGACTAATGTGTTGTCCTTGATGGAAACCTACATGGTAAAGATGCCAACGCGATGGTAGAAGGATGAGTATAGAGGCCACTTCAGATGTGACAGAGAGATTGAAAAAAGGAATATCAGTTCAACAATAGAGGAATGATGAAGGTATAGTTTGTGGAAGTATATGCAAGTTCTGTGAAGCTAAGTCACGTACATACGCAGGTATGGGTATGTTGAATAAAAGCATGTACAGTTTCCGCACCATGGTATTCTAAATACCAAGGGTCTTTACCATGGTATTGGCCCATGGTATTGATCATAGGAATTAATATTTCATCACATCAAAGAATACCATTAGAATTAGTAAAGGATTGGCCTAAGAGATTGGCTAAGGCCTAAGCTATATAAGGAGATGAATATCAATGTGTTAAGCATGTACGTAATGGCTTATTGATGTTTTTTTAATCTGAAATAAGTGTGCACCAGGGAGTATGGTGATGGATCAGATCCAATAGATCTGAAATGTATACACATTGAATGGTTTTCTTATGGGTTGAGAGATCTATGATGGTTATTTTATGATGTGCCGCATTTTTTGTTTGACTAATTTTATGTTGTGCAACGAAGGTATGACTCAATTGTTACAGATATGTACGTAGGTTTCCTTGAGAAACATTTCCTAGATATGTAGATTCACTTCTGGGTAGTCGCATATATATTATGTGGTATGGACATATATGTACGCTAGGTCAAGTATGAAAGGCGTGTACAGATGCATAATTTATTCATAAGAGTCACGTATATTTTCTAGGTTTTGTAATATGACCTGATGATTATGAATGATTTGTTTTGGTATGTTTTTTGTTGTATGTCAATGATGTCTCTTTCATGATAATCTGTGTGTGACATTTCTGGTTGAGTATAGTGGTATATGGAATGATATGTTGACTAAATATGATGTTGCTATGTGATGATTTATATGTGGTTCTATTGCAGCTGCTACAACACCCTCCAAATTTTTTCTCTACTTAAATTTTTGAGCCCCTAATACTTGTGAAAAAAGGAAGTCAGTCCTAAATTCACCTTTTCAAAACCTCAGGTCGCTAAGTCTCAAATATGGTTAACTCTCCTTAGTTGCGACTCAGCAACCTTGCGATCCTTCAGGTCGCCAAGTTTTTGGGTTGCACATCAGTCCGAAATCAAACATCAGCGACCTCATGACCCTGTGACCCTGCGACCCCTTAGGTCGCAAGGTCACAGAGTCGCAAAGTCTCACATCTCATTAACTCAACTCATTTGTGACCTTGTGACCCTCATTAATTTCCCACACATGTGACCCATTTATATATAGAAGGTTTTCATAGGTCACATTTGACCTACACGACAGAGAAAGAAAACGCCTCTGAAAAGCTAGTTGGTGCGCGATTTTCCTGGGTAAGTTGCATAATCCTCCTGTTGTTTCTTTTCTGAGATAATTGTTACTATTTATTACGCTTGCCCTAAACTATTTAAACTTGTTTACCTTTAACCAATCTAACTGGAAATCCCTCTACAAACATGCCTTCCCCCTTTTAGGGTTCTTACCTTTCACATCCTTGTGGGTATTTCTGAGAAACTTATCTACCCCCTCCCCCCTTTCAGGGACCCTGCCTCACTATCCAATGAAGATATTTGAGACTTAGTCGATGATCTTCTAGGCGTCTTGTGTGTTTTCCAAAAAATTTCTCCGTCGTGCTTCCACCCAGCCCTAACGCAACCCCGCAACCCCTCGAACTAGTGACCTCAGTCGCTAAGTCGCAGGGTCGCCAAGTCACATTTTTGGAAAAATTTACAGTGTAGTGACCTTGCGACTAAGCAACATTGCGACCAAGTCACGAGTTGTTAAGTCACCAGGTCGCACTTCCTAGCAGATCTTGATTGGTGCGACTTTGCAACTTAGCAACCTAGTCGCGGGTCACCAAGCTACTTGGTTGCCTTTGTATGAAAATTTAAACTCATGAGACCTAGCAACCCCGCAACCAAGTCACAAGGTCGCCAGGTCGCAGGTTCACCCATTTCCTTGAAAATAATTAAGCTGGGATGAGAGCAACCCACATATTTATAAATTATGACATCTATGTTATTGTGGGATTGTTTCATGAACATGCCAGGGGACATTGAAGCCGAACTGGAGTGTGTATCCATCTCGTCATCCTCGAGTGACATGGGGCCACTGGAAATTCGCAAGAGGAACAGAAGTTTTGAGATAGAGATCTCAAAGGAGGAAATACCTATTTTGTTTCCCCCCATCTATGGAGACACAGCCTACGTTTTTGGTAAAGGGGACATCATGAGCTAGTACAAGATTTACAAATATTTTACGCAAACCAAATTTTTGGAGGACCTCCCAAACTGACAGGTATATGTTCAGGTTCAATGATCCATGTTGCACTACGCGGGAGCCCACCCTCCTATATTCTTGTGCGCAGAACTGATTGAATGGATCTTGCAAAGGGTTGACCCCAAGATCTGGGTTATGTGGAATCACAATGGAAAGACATTTGAAAATATAAAAGGACAATATGTGGAAGTCTACTACGCGCTGCCTCCCTAGTGTTATCCTCCTGTATTATATAGTTTTCACTAGATGAGTGTGAATTTTCTACGAGCACCTAAAGATAGCATTATTTTCCCATCAGCTATATTTAGCAGCCTCATTTCCTTCATCATCCTAAAAAATGACTATTTCTCACTAAGCCTTCCTATCTTTGTGCCTTCTCAAATGTTCACCCTGCTGCACTAAAAATAAAACTCCATTTTTGGCCTATTTGACTCATTTATCATTTCATTAACACCCTCATTTCATCTCCTTTCTTCTCCTCTCAAAAAAATAAAAAAAACCTCCAAAAATCCTCCTTCATTCACCATTTTCCTCAAAAAACCCTTAAAACTATGTAAAAACCCCTTTTACATTGCTTTACCCTAATTTTCTAACCTATAAGAACCCTTTGAAACCCCACAAAAACCCTGTTTTTATGTTAAAAATGTTGTTTTTCATATAATAGGCCTTAAGCCCTTTTCAACCTTAAGCCCCAACCCCTTCACTCCCACGTGACCCTAGACCATAACCTACCACTATTCCCCTAAGCCCGCTTTCCTTTCCATCCCACAGTCCCCTCCACCCCCACGGGACCATTCCCCCACCTATCTCCTAAAACCCTTTATCCCTTTACATTACCCTGCCTCCTTGTTTCTCGCCCAAATTATCTCTATTGTTGGTCAACCTTGATTCAACGGCCCTCATTTCACCACCCCTCATTCTGTCTCCTAACCCAAATCCCACTACCCGAAAAAATCTCTTACATCACCTTGTTGGCCCACCTTCCACTACTTCCCCCACCGACCAATCTCCATTCTCCACCTATATCCCACTACCACCCTTTTCCAATCTACTCCTCATGTTGGTTTTAAACCCACATCATTGATCTGACTCACTCAGATCCAATGGCCACTGACCCATATCACGCGTGATTTTCTGTCAGGGTTTCACGTTCCATTTCTACACGAAATGGGTGGTTTTTCCCAAGACATGTGGCCACTGCTGAATGGAATCGATTTCATTCACCCCGAAACTGTTTACCGCCAACTGTCAACACGATAAAACCAGCAGTTTCTACAAAATCATCTTGCCTCGTCTTTCACCCCATTATTCAAATCTTCCACTCCTCCTCCCGGTTCCACCAATGGAACCCTTCCCTCTACTTATTCTCATTCCTCTACAATCACCCCCGGTGCCTCAGAAAACCCTGAAAGTAGGTTTATCTGAAAAACACAGGTTTTAAATTAATTTTGGTTTGTATTTGTTGCAAGCTTAACGGCAGCCCATGGCCTAAAAGCCATCCTACAGTCAATTAAGTGGTGTAAGTCTTTGGATGATGATCCAAGAGGCCATAAAAATGAATAAAAGGGGACCCATGGTGAATCTAAAGGCTAAATCGATGATTTATGACCATCAATCCAATCAAAGAAACCCTCCTACACATACAGAAAAACCTTGCACACAGACAGTCAAAGAAGATCAGTGAAAGAATGAAGAAACGGAGGATAAAGACTAATCAAAGGATCAAAGATAAATCATAATATTAGCATCAGTGAATAAAGATGAAAACGGAGGCTTAAGGGAAAAATATTGAAGTTAGATACAGTCATAAAGAAAAAGACATAAAGGATGATCATGAAGGCTAAAAGAAAAATTAAAGCCTTAAACAAATTTTAAAGCAATAAACAAGACAGTTTACCCAAAGACACCTTCGAATTACTCAAACGAAAGAGAAATTACTTCCCCAAAAACAAAATTGCCAAATACAACATTGTTTCCTTCCACAACAGCATTAAGTAATTATTGATCAGTCAGAGATATTTTTGAAGCAGCTCAAAAGTTATTACATAACCTTAAAAGTCAAATATTTCAGCTAAATTAACATAGAAGTTAAGACAGAAGTTATTATTTAGAGTAACTCTTTCATATATTTTTTCCTTGGGCCTTGTAGGGTCTCAAAGGTAAAAAATCATTAACTCTGTAATAAATAACATTTATACACCCTGGCACAGCAACACCTCTTCATTTTTCATATAAATAGTGCATATGAGCCTCATTGTAAATGTTGGTTACTTGATGGTTTCTGGACTGATTTCTGATGCGAAGCTAATTGAGGAATGTTAGACTGAAGTGAGGAAAGCTCTGAGTTACATAGAGTTGTTGTACATGGATTATTGTAACTGGTTTGACCATCAATAATACAAGTATGTTCACTGGATCCTTGAGCTATATCAATGGTGAAGTTTTCCTAATTGTTACTATTTCTTCTTATTTTTTCCATTATGTTCATCTTTCTCTGATAAAGAACCAGAAGTTTTAGATTAGAATATGTTGTTTCAGCACCCTATTTCTATCTATATTATTTATATTCATGTTTTCCTCGGCATGGGTTTGATTAGAAGATTCTTAATTTCCCTCTAGTTATATCTGGCTTATTGTCTTGGAAATGATTCAATAGAGTGAAACCAAGGAAATTTTTGTGAATCCATGTTCCTTTGAGTAAGACTTGAGATATTATTTTCAATACTTTTATTTGAAGTACACTTATTAGATTCTGAACCAGTGAGGTTTAAGGTATGCCCTTCCCTCTGGTCTGTCTTGAAATGTTTCTTTGAAGAGTCTCTTAAGATTTTGTCAAAAGAAGATTAGAATTGTTTCTGTTTTATCTTAGATCACTCTTACTGTTTATCTTATATGTTTTCTTTGTCTGAAAGTAGTTCTTGAATTACTAGATTGTTGTCTTCAAACTTTTCTTATTAAAGTTTGTCCAAAGAGGATTATGGTTTGTCCTGCCCTTTGACTTGCTCCAAACAGTTACTTTGAAAGGCTTTTCTTGTTTAAGTAGAGCTAGAAGATTCTTGACTGACTGTAGCTTTGATGCCTTCAAAACTTCTTATTGTTTCATATCACAAACTAATCTAAAGAATCTACTTGCTATAGTTAGTTTTCCCTATGAAATCCCTTGTAGAGTTGATGAACGATTAAATCCTTTTATGATTCCATTGCCCAATGGATTGATGTTTCTTATGGTCTATTTGTTTCAATTAGAAAATTTCCTTAATTAGTCACACCATTAATCCTTCAATCTATCACTTAATCCAACCAAAACAAAAAAATTCCAAGAACTTCATAACTAGCCTAAAATATTAAACAAAGAGCATAAAGATAAATCAATAAAAAACAGCTAAATAGAGAGATCCCTCTCTAAATCCAGGAAGGCTAGGTCCTAGGATTTCAAAGTGGTTCTAATCTGGCCCCTATAGTGTTTGTTCTTGCCAATCTATAAAATCACCGGGAGCCAACACAGGGGAGCAGACCTTCAGTGAGGAGTGGGCTGTTACTCATGCAGTTCCCATACCTAAAACTCTGAGAGGGTGGTGGGAGGATCCAAAGAATTTTCGGGTCAAGAACGACTAGGATTATCAAACAACTAGGCTCAAGAAAGCCTACAAATTAGTAGCTGCAATGTTATGTAGGAATTACAGCCGTCGAGATGCAACCTTTTTTAATGGCTCTTGGGTCTCTCTAATGTACATTGTCACTGTGTATGGTACCCGTTTCAATTTGGCCAACATGATAATAGCAGCCCTCAATTCAAACATACTTGCAGCACTAGCACTGGATGAAGGGTATGCTTTCAGAATTTTATATGGCATCCTATCTCCTAGATGTGGTGTGTGAAAGGTGCCATTTTAAGAGGTGGTCACACAATTGGGACTCAGAGCATGGTGGTCTGATCCACAAATATTTAATGGTGTTTTGGGATTCCAGGTACAAGCAGGACATAGATTCAATTGCACGGAACTTCATCCCTGCCCTCTATAGGAAACTATTTGGAAGAGACACCCCATTTATGTCCTGGCGTGCCATCGAGATGATAACCCGAGTAGGCCACTAGTTCCCTAATGCGGAGGGTACTTTCATCCGAATTTTTGGGTCGCTCATGGCTCCTCATGCACGATACCAAATTTCATAGGGATTTTCAAAAGTTATAACTAAGGGTAAGAAGAATCCATGGCCCACTTTGCCTCTCACTAGCCCAAGGCATACACCGTGAAGGATTTCAAGGAAGTAATCACAGAGGTCGAACAACCGAGGATTTTATTTACCCCCTTTAGCACACCGGACATATGATCCCTAAGAGAATCATCCTAGCACACTATAATTAGGAATAATTCAAATGGATTTACCAACATACCAAGTGCTTTTCTAAGTACAAAATCAGAACTGCATAACAAGGATGAGAGAGGCTACCACAGAAGAATCAACTAGCCAGATGATCGACTCTAGAAGAAAGAATCCATACGCCGGGAGGAGCATCATCATCAAAGTCCAAGAAGCCTAGGACCTAAGATAGCTTCTAACCCCTCCTCCCAAAGAAAAGGGAAAAGAGGTTGAAGCTCAACAAGAAGCCGAGAAAAGGAAAAGGAAGAAGAAGACACGCGAAAGAAACAATTGAAATAAGAGAAGAGGAAGAAGTGCGAAGAAAACCATAGGAAAAAAGGAAGAGGAACATAAGAATAAAGAGGAGGAAGAAAATATGAAACCGAGCACCGCTGAGGTTAAAATAGACAAGGCAACTTAAGCATGATATTGGCTAAAGGAAGAAAAACACAAGGGAAAAAGGCAATAGCACCTATCAAGGAAGAATAGGACAAAGTAGAAGCCGAAGGATTAGGACTCCGTTCTCAGAAATAGGAGAAGAAACAGAGTTTACGCCCATCGAGATACCTCTAATAACTTCTGTTTGTTTCACCCTCTCAGAATTGGGTACCTCCGAAGATCTAGATGAGGGAGTGCTCGATCTCACCAGACTCACTTACGATCAATTCACACATAGGATTAGGCAGGAAAAGAGGAGATGTTTGGCACAAGACCCTACAGTGCCCCTTGCAGTCACTACAGGAAAGGATATAGTCTTGGACACTAGGACTAATCCAGTCATGATTACCTCAGCTGGTACCGCTTTTGCGGCAGCTACAGAGGAGAACGTGAGCAGGATGAGCAAAGAAATTATGTCCTTACATAACATACTGCAGACCTTCGAACTCAAGACAGCCAAAGCAGAGCAAGAAAAGAAGGCACTACAAGAAGAGGTCAGAAAATTTCAAACCAGGGATACCCCTGTTAATGAAATATCACTCACTATACGGGGAGAAATAGTCACTTTGGAGGCCTCCATGAAACAGGTCTATGAAGAAATGTTTACCATAAAACAAACAGTAGCACCTCAACTGAAGGCACAGGCTGAAAATAAAAGGAGAAACACACAGCTAAAGGAAGCCTCTACTGCATTGGACAATATATTGGAGTGGTCTAACAGGTATCCACAAGCCCCGGTCGCATTGCCTAGAAGAGATTGGATTGCCACCCAGAATGACAAAGTTCAAATCTAGATAAAGGTACAATCTAAGGAAAATTTCATCAAGGATCTGGCGAAAGTAATGTCTGCATATGAACATTTGATTAGCGGCATCGACTCAATGGCTGAAGTACACCACATCCCTTCTCTAGGTGCAATTGGAGAAGATAAAACATGGGAAGAGGTCTCCAAATATATCCAAACATTTTTACAGCCCATGAGACAAGTAGCCGCCTCGCAAGACCTGTCGACGTCGAGAGAAAACATGGTTCAATTCATTGTGACACCAGTCCAAATATACACTAATATAGCCTCCTTGTTGAACCAGATCACATTCAAGAGGGAAAATTTGATTCCAAATGCTCTCGAATGTCTTCACAGGTTGAGAGAAGATACGCCTCAGGTCTCCCCAGTAGCTGCAGATTATTGGGCTTGGCAAACCTTCCTTAGAGAGCAGCAGCAGATAGATGTCCCGAGCCTCGCAATCACCCAACTACTTCCATGATCAAGTTACATATAGCAACAAGTATAGAGGGTCGTAGGTCACAGCAGCTGAAGGGTTGCAAGTCGCAACCACAACAGAGGTCGCAGGTCGCAGCCACAGCCAAGGTTGCATGTCACAATTTCCCTCAAGTCGCAAAGTAGGCCAATGGTCAGGAAGGCGAAAAGTTAGAGATACCCAAGGGTCAATTTTGTTTTATAAATACTCCCTTCCAGGAATTGTAATGGATCTTTTTTCGAGGACTCTAAAGGAGCAAAGAATTGTATAGCATTGAATGCACTCTTTATGAATGAATACAAGCATTTGTTTTGATTCCACTCTTGGATCTGATGGGAGTTAATGTGTTAAAATTGTGAATATTTTTTGTCTTATAAAATCTGATATCTTGCTGATTAAATCATCTGCGTTTTCTGCTTATATCATTTATACATTCAGCTCACTAAATGTTATTAATGATGTTAAGTTGTTTCTATAGGAAATGTTAAGCAACTATGTTACTAACATTTCTCTCATCTTTGGAAACTGCTTAAGGAAGTGAAGGGCGTTCTAACCATAAAGAACTGTTTCTTCTGTGGTTCGAACAGCTTTATTATAAGCATGACCCTGATGATGTGCTACTAACAGTACTTCCTTGGCTACTTGATTTCTAACTCATATTTATATTCATAGTGTTTTATGTTCGTTGAGACTCATCAACCACTTGCATTGTACCATCCGGATAGATGTGTGTTCACAGGTCTGCAGAGCTCATTCACGTCCGAGAAAAGGAGTATTCAGTGGCATCCGAACACACACCCCGGATGGGATCCCTATCAAAAACGGTTTAGATTCTAATTGGGACTTTATACCAAGCAAATCCCTTACTGTTGACCAGATATATTTTCGCGTCAACAGATTTGGCGCTAGAACGAGGGCCTGAATGGTAGGCTCCCAGCACACAAGTAACATCCCGTTACAAACTCCCCAAGAGGAAATCATGCATGAAAATACCGGTCCTCCACCCTTAGAAAATTCCTAGGTGGAGGAAGCCCCTTACTATGAGGTCACTTTAGATCAACTAAGGGCCCTGTGCCCTATCGTCCGCAACCTTGTCATGGGTCTACTGCAAGCCCCGGTCACTAGTTCCTTGGCCAATCCTAGAACTCCCGCAGCTAACCACACTTGCCAAGGAACCCTTGTCAACTCCCTACCTCAGCTTGTGGGTCTTATGATTGAAGATTATGTAGACACAGTTGAGTGGAATTTTGAATAACCCCCGGACAGCCCTCGGGGGAATGAAGGGGGTGGCCCCGAAATCACCAAACCACAACCCAACGTCAACCCTCAACCGGACCAAACTCTGTATGATAACACTCAACCAAACAACCCACCTGGGGGAGGATCCGGGAGGGGTCGAGGAGACAGAGGCCAAGGGAACAGGGGTCGTGGACAAGGCCAAAATCTCGGTCACCACCATCACCACAGAAACCATAATAGGTTTTTGTTCCTTTATAATTGGAGAAATATCATAGATATAGGGAACCGAGGGAGGAATCAGGACATGCAGTCCCATCATGAAGGCGAAGCATCCAGGTCAGGCATAGGGAGCGAGTCTGAAAGTGAAATAGGGCGTGTTTACATACCGCGCCACTAGCAGGCTAGGCATGTGCAGCCTCTAGCTTGGATGGCGTGGTCTCCTTTAGCCCTCCATGGCCCCCTCCATGACATGCCCCGGCATCCGAAGAAGCACCTCCCCAAGTTCGACCTCGAAAATAGTATGCTGGCCGAAGATCACATGAGAAACTTTTACCTGGCCTTAAAAATGATGAGAGTACAATCTGATAATGTAGCATGCTGCCTTTTTCCCCATACTTTATAGAATAAAGCCGCCGCCTACTACCAATCCCTCCCTATTGCTTCCATCTCTTCCTGGGAGCAGTTCCGCGGTATTTTCCTTCAAAAAATTTCGGAAGACAAAACTCCTTCCATGCTCCTCACAGAACTTAGTACTTTGAAGTGTCAGAAAAAAAAGAAATTCAAATATTTCAATCAACTCTTCGCTACGATCTTGAAAAAATTCCTGCCAAATATGGCCTTAGACGATTCCATCACCGTCGACTACTACACTCAGGCTCTCCCTCGGGATATTTCCGTATTCGTGAAGCGCGAAGCTAGAGCTACCCTGTCATAAAATTACACCGTCGCCCTAGTTGTCGAAAGAGATATGCCATCTATAGGACCCATCGACCATGAAGGACAAGATGATCAAAAGCCAACCATAAAGAGAGCCCAATCCTCAAAACCATAAATCTGAAGACAAAGATAAGGACCCCTTTGATTTCGAAAGTATCACAAAATCCCTCAAGTTACTGACCAACGAAGTCTCCAATCTGAAGAGGAAGAACAATGATTTTATCCCAACTGCTAAAACACAGAAACCTTTCTTCAAAAAGAATAATCCCGTTGTGAACCGGCCCCCGTCAAACTCAAGTGTTGGTCTCAATGTTGAAGAAATCGGCAAGGACAATTTTTGTTCTTTCCATCAAGCCTCTCACTCAGAGAAAACTTGCCCCCAGTGGATTAATAGCATGACCGCCGTAGTGAATCAACTTCTGGAAGACCAAAATCCCAGAGATATAGAAGAGGAGACCATATCAGACAACGAGGAGGCCTCCCCCCCAGTTGAAGATATGGGTTCCACTGTCCTCGCTTTTGAGGTCAACCGCGGGGAGTCCCCCCTTTCCAAAACTGGGATCAACTTGGCTGACGACCCTAAATCTAAACCCCCTCAAAACTATGGCTTGAGGAGCAAAGGCCCAGTCCTTGAGCAATCCTTCGAAGAAAAAATAAAAGCTTTCTTAAGGAAAATCCTACCACCAAACGCAGAAAACCAAAACAAGACTCCTGAGAAATTTAGTCCAAATAATCCCTGAGAAGGCCCCAAGGCTAAAGCTTCATTGGTTTCCCTAGAAACACCACTGAACTTGCCTCACACATAGATTCTGGGTATAACATTATCGAGGATATGAAGAAGACCTGGGCCAATATTTCTCTCTACGAGCTTGCTCGCATTGCTAACCAGCGAGATCTTATCCTCAAGGCCTTTTCCAATCTACTGGAAACCAAACCCGTGAGCACCACATCTTCCCAAACTACTTCTAGTCCCCAATCCATCGTGAATGCCATAAAAACCAACTCTAGGGGATCCTCGCCACCTTTCCTCCTCTCCTTTGAGATCTTTAACTTCAATGTCCATAATTGCCTCGTCGATTCTAGTGCATCCATGAATGTTATGCCCTTATCCGTATGCAAGAAGTTAAACATCCACCGTGAGAAAACTGACACCAGGATCATCCAACTCGACAGATCTCAAGTCCTTACAGTAGGTGAATTAAACAACGTCATCATCCGCCTATCCTCCAATTCTAGAGTGCATCAGTGCATCGACATAGTAATTGTGGATATCCCAGAGGCCTATGGCCTTCTATTGAGTAGAGATTAGTCCAGAAAGCTATAGGGATACTTTGCCACTGATTGGTCCCACCTTTGGCTCTCGTACAAGGGCAGGAATAACCAAATTCGAGTCCAAAGTGAGTTGTACATGAAATATAATGTGACCGACCTGGACGCAACTAAAAAACCAGTCAGTTTCACACAAGAAGAGCTTAGGATGTGTTTCTTAGAATCCATTTTTGGGTGTTATCAAAATCCCCAATCTCCGGTCACTCAAGACGTCCAGCCTGAGCTACTTCTGGTCACTGAAAACTCCTCCCCTCAACGAAGGACCCATTAGAAATTCTTGCCCCGAGTACATCCCCAATGAGCTCGGACAACCTTGTCAAATCAGAAGATTAAATATGGACCTTGTACTATGATGGTTCCAAAACCCAAGATGGGTTTGGCGTAGGTTGTATCTTGTTGGACCCTCAGAAGAACAAGTTTCTAATTTCCTGCTAGTTAGAGTTCTAGTGCACAAATAATACATGCAAGTATGAGGCATTGCTGTTCGAACTCAAATGCCACAGATCTAAAAGTTCGTTGTTTAAAGGTAATTGGCGATTCTGAGATTATCACTCGTCAGGTATGTAACACCATCCATTGCTTGTCTCCACATCTGAAAGGTTACCAGCAAGAGGTATGGCGTTTAATTTCTGCTTTTGATGCTTTTGGTATTAAATCCGTACTTAAGTGTATAATGCAACAAAAAGTTGGAAGTACACTTTGCTTGTGTCGCTGAGTTAATCACACTTAGAGATGGATTTTCTATTGAAGTTATTTACAAGCCATCGATACCAGATGATGTTACTAATTTGTTCATTTTCAATGATGACCAACAGATACTGGATTTCATGTTGAATACGGATGTATTCAAAGACGCAGTTATAGAATAAGAGGATCATGGTCGGGCCTTGCAAGAGGAACTATGAGATCAGAAAGAAAATCCCATACCCAAAGGGATCGTGTCACTTGAAAATTTGTTTGACCTATAGAACCGTTTCCGAGGGCCCCCAAACACAAAGGTGAAAAGTTCCACATTAGCGCATCGAAAAATAAATCTTGGGATAGAAAAGGATCCCAAGCTCGTCAATCTGTGTAATGAATGAACCCCTCAGGAGAGGCAAGCATTCACCGGGTTATTTAAGAATTACAGAGATGTGTTTTCCTCAAAATATTATGAGCTACGAACTTATGATACATGGATCATCCATCACGTGCTACCCATGAAGGAAGGAGTGAAGCCTTTCCAATAGAAACTAAGAAAAGTACACCCCACCTTTGAACCGATGATCCAAAAGGAAATAAAGAAGCTCTTGGATGCGTGGATAATTTTCAAATTTAGACATTCAACCTAGGTGTCAAACTTGGTCCCTGCTCGCAAGAAATCTAGCGAAATCCATTTGTACATAGACTTCTGGAATTTAAATAGAGCCTCCGACAAGGAAAACTATCCAGTGCCCCCTATGGAGAAAATCCTTCAGGCTGTATCAGGGTCAGAAATTTTCTCTCTAATGGATGGGTTTTTAGGTTATAATCAAGTACTAGTGGCTGAACCCGATCAGCTCAAAACCACATTCAGAGCTAAATGGGGAACATTCGCATTCAGACCCATGCCCTTTGGCTTGATTAATGTCGGTGCTACCTTTCAAAGAGCCATAGACATCGCCTTCAGAGACCTCATTGGGAAGAGCATAGTAGTGTACATTGATGACATCACCGTGTTTTCAAAATGTGGATCTGACCACCTACACCACCTCAAATAGATCTTTGAAAGGTGTCAGAAATACGGGATCTCACTGAACCCAAATAAAATAATTTTCGCCGTCTCCGAAGGAAACCGATTGGGGCACATAATAACTCGAGACGGCATAGTAGTGGATCCAGAACATGCGAAATTCATCGCTCAAATATCACCCCCAAGTGGTAAGAAATCTATGCATTCTTTCCTTGGCAAAATCAACTTCGGCCGAAACTTTATATCATATTTCTCCCAAATCGTGAAACCATTACAAGGTATGATTAAGAAAAACGCTAACTTTAAATGGAATTCTCCTGAGAAATAAGCATTAGATAACATCAAACGAGCCATCGCGGAAGCACTGCTCTTCATAGTCTGGATTTCAGCAAAAGGTTTATCTTGTATACCTTTTCCTCAGATTCATGTTTGGCTGTCGTCCTTATGCATAAATATGACAACAACGATGAGCGGCCTATATCATTTATGAGTGATGAGTTATAATGTGTCGAGCTAAATTATCCATATATCGACAAGCAAGCTTACGCAGTATACAAGGAAGTTAAACACTTTAGGCTGTATATTTTGAAGAGTCATGTCACACTCTTTGTGCCTCTTTCGCTCAATTTTCATACAGCAAGAGCTAGGCAAGAGACGAGGCAAATGGATGACGTGCCTTCAAGAATATGACATGGAATTCAAGCCATCACACACTATAAAGGGCCAAGGATTATGTCGAATGGCCGCGGAGGCAGTAGACTCGCGAAGCGGTGAAGAAGAGAGTTGGGAACAAGAGATCAATATGTATCAAGCTAATAGCATATCCCTATAGGATACCTCCTCATTGTACGTTGATCTCTAGCAATATCTGAAACATGGTACCATTCAACGTACCATGGGCCCCACTTTAACTACTCAACAGAAACGTGCGTTAAGATTGAAAGCTGTATCCTACTAGCTAGTGCAGGATAAATTGTTTCGCAAGCACCAAAGCGGTATCCTACTACATTGTTTGGAGTATGATGAAGCACAGAAAGTTTTGGCAGAACTCCATTATGGCCCAATAGGCAGACACTACGCAGGGGATAACACTTCTCACAAGATCATGCGTGCCAGTTTCTATTGGCCTACTCTATTCAAATATGCACATGCCTATGTCTGGAAATGCCAACAATGCCAAAAATTCACAAATAGAGAAATACGACCTTTCGCCTCACTACAGTCTGTCACAGTGGAAGAACCGTTTTGCAGTGGGGGCTAGACGTGAATAGGGACATCTTGCCACACTCTTCCAAGTAACATAGATACATCCCCACTGCCACAGACTACTTCACAAGGTGGGTTGAAGCAGAACCGTTGCGTCAAGTCAATGATCAAGAGGTAACAGCCTTCATCACCCAATGCATCATGATCAGGTTTGGCATTTGAACCTCCCATGTTTTTGATAATGCAACATATTTTTAATCTTTGAAATTTAATGATTTTTCTCTAGAAAATGGTATAATGCTGAAACATTCTGCCAATTATTACCCCTAAGGAAATGGGTTAGCCGATTCAACTAATAAGAACCTCATCCGCCCTAGGAAAAAAATGCCACTATTAAATAATTGCCTTCAGCATAGTCAAACAATTCCCCCAAGCACATTTTAAATAAGTTCAAACTAGCACATGAATAAGGGTAAAGGATCGAGAAAGGCTTCCTGCGCAGAGAGGCGATGCAACAACTCTGTCAGGATACTGACCAGGCTCACTGGCAGCAGGGGAACGTCCGTGACTCCTAGGCAGTGACTCCATCGAGACCATTAGGTTCGCTGGCAGAGGAGCAACACAATGGGGGAAAAATAATTACACCGGATCCTATAAATCTTTGAGGTTACTCCAACCATTTCTGTCCAGTCTCCTAGAATGAATTGTGATAGGCCCACACCCTAGGAAATACAGATAGGTGGAGGAACACGCAAGTTCCAAGGACAAAGGTAGTGGAACCCATGAAATTGAAGGATCAGTAGGCTCAGCCCCACCCCCCACCCAATGAAGCACCAACAAATATCCTGGGTCCCACCAGCGAATCTTCATTTGTTGTAGCTGTTACAACACCCTCCAAAATTTTTCTCTCCTTAAATTTTTGAGACCCTAATACTTGTGAAAAAATTAATTCAGGCCTAAATTCACCTTTTCAAAACCTTAGGTTGCTAAGTTGAAAATATGGTTAAATCCCCTAAGTTGTGACTCAGCGACCCTTCAGGTTGTCAAGTTGATGGGTTGCACATCAGTCCGAAATCAAACATCAGCGACCTCGCAACCCTGCGACCCCGCGACCCCTTAGGTTGCAAGGTCGCACATCTCATTAACTCAACTCATTTGAGACCTTGCGGCCCTTATTAATTTCCCACATGTGCGACCCCTTTATATATATAAGGTTCACATAGGTCACATTTGACCTGCACGAAAGAGAAAGAAAATGCCTTTGACAAGCCGCTGGAGCACGATTTTCCTAGGTAAGTTGCCTTATCCTCCTGTTGTTTCTTTTATGAGATAATTGTTACTATTTCTTATCCTTTCCCTAAACTATTTAACCCTATTTTCCTTTGACCAAGCTAACTAGAAATCCCTTCGCAAACCTGCCTTCCCCCATTTAGGATTCTTACCTTTCACATCCTTGTGGGTCTTTCAGAGAAACTTATCTACCCCCTGCCCCCTTTCAGGGACCATGCTTAATTATCCAATGAAGATCTATGTGACTTGGTTGATGATATTCTGGGTGCCTTGTGTGTTTTCCAAAACTTTTCTCTTTCGCGCGTCTGGCCAGCCCTAGCATGACCCCGCCACCCCACAACCCCATGACCTCGAGACCCCGTGAACTAGTGACCTCAGTCACCAAGTCACTTGGCTGCCAGGTCACATTTTTGGAAAATTTCAGAGTGGAGCGACCTTCCGACTAAGTCACGAGTCGCTAAGTCGCGAGGTCGCACTTCCGAGCAGATTTTGACCGATGCAATTCAACAACTTAGCGACCTAGTCACTGGGTTGCTAATTTTCTGGGTCACCTTTGTATGAAAATTTAAACTCATGCGACCTAGTGACCTTGTGACCAAGTCACAAGGTCTTCGGGTCACAGGCTCACCCATTTCCTTGAAAATAATTAAGCAGGGATAAGAGAAACCCACATATTTACAAATTATGACTTCTATCTTATCGTGGGATTGTTTCATGAACATGCCAAGGGACATTGAAGCCAAAATGGACTGTGTATCCATATCATCAGCCTCGAGTGACGTGGGGCCATCGACAATTCACAAGAGGAACAAAATTCCTAAGATAGAGATCTCGAAGGAGGAAAGACCTATTCCGTTTCCCCCCATCTATGGAGACACAAATTGCATTTTCAGTAAAGGGGACGATATGAGCTGGTACCAGATTTACAAAGAGATTACGCAGACCAAATTTCTAGAGGATCTCCCAGACCAACAGGTATATGTTCAGATTAAATGATCTAAGTGGCACTACGCGAGAGCCCACCCACCTATATTTCTTTCCGCAGAACTAATTGAATGGATCTTGCAAAGGGTTGACCCCAAGATCTAGGTTATGTAGGATCACAACGGAAAGACATTTGTAAATCTAAAAGGACAAGATGCGAAAGTATTTTACGCACTGCCTCCCTAGGAGCAAAACTTCAGTGAGGAATGGGTCATTACTCATGCAGTTCCCATACCTGAAACTCTGAGAGGGTGGTGGGAAGATCCAAAGAAGTTCTGGGTCAAGAAGGACCAGGAATATTAGACAGCAAGGCTTAAGAAAGCCTACAAATTAGTATCTTCAATGTTATGCACGATTTACGACCGTCAGGATGTAACATTTTTTAACGGTTCTTGGGTCTCTCTAATGTATGATGTCACTGTGTACGGTACTCATTTAAATTGGGCCAGCATGATAATAGTAGCCCTCAACTCAAGCATATCTACAACACTAGCACTCGATGAAGGGTATGCTTCATAATTTTATATGGCATCCTAAATCCTAGATGTGGTTGTGAAAGGTGCCATTTTGAGGGGTGGTCACACAATTAGGACCCAGAGCATGGCAGTCCAATCCACAAAGTTCTAATGCTTTTCAGAGATTCTAGGTACAAGCAGGAAATACAGTCTATTGCACATAGATTCATCCCCACCCTCTAGAGGAAACTATTTGGAAGAGATGCCCCATGTATGTCATGGCGTGCCATGGAGATGATAACCCAAGTAGCCCATTGGTTCCCTAACATGGAGGATACTTTCATATGAGTTTTCGGGTCACTCAAGAATCCTCATGCATTGCCCTAGTTCATCACTGACAAGCTCCTCCTCCAAGAAGTATGCTACCAAATGTCACAGGGATTTTCAAAAGTTCTAACTAAGGGTAAGAAGAAGCCATGGCCCACTCTGCCTCTCACCATTACTGCATACACAGTGAAATATTTCAGGGAAGTAGAGGTACATGCCGAAAAAATCAAAGGATTTTGTTTACCCCCTTTAGCACAACGGACATATGATCCTGAGAGAATCATCCCAACCCACTGTAAGCAGGAAAAATTCAAATGGAGTTACCACCATACCGAGTGCCCTGCTGAAGATAGAATCAGGAACTGGTATAGCAAGGATAGGGAGGCTATCCCAGAAGAATCAACTAGCCAGGATGATCAGACTCTAGAAGAAATAATCCATACGCTAGGAGGAGCATCATCATCAATGGCCAAGAAGCCTAGGACCGGTATAGGTCTTAACCCCTCCTCCCAGCAAAAGGGAAAAGAGGTTGAGGCTCAACAAGAAGTTGAGGAAAATGCAAAGCAAGAATAAGACAAGCGAAAGAAACAATTGAAAGAAGATCAGAGGAAGAAGCGGGAAGAATAAAACCACAGGAAAAAGGAAGAGGAACAGAAGAAGAAAGAGGAGGAAGAAAAGATGGAAATTGAGCACCAGTTGAAGTTAAAATAGGACAAGGGAGAAGTAGAATGCCTTCTAAATGAAGAACAGGACAAGGCAGAAGTAGAGTGTCAGCTGAAGGAAGAACAGGAAAAACCAGAAGTCGAACGAAGTAGGACTTCATTCTTAGAAACAGGGGAAGAAATGAAGTTTCCACCCATCGATATACCTCCGAAAACTCTTGTTTGTTTCACCCCCTCAGAATTGGGTACCTCCGAAGATCTAGATGAGGGAGTGCTCAATCTCACCAGACTCACCTACGATCAATTCTCACAAAATATTAGGCAGGAAAAGAGGAGATGTTTGGCATGAGACCCTGCGACGCCCCTCGCAGTCACTACAGGAAATGATATAGTCTTGGACACCAGGACTAATCTGGTAATAATTTCCTCAGCCACTACCACTTTCGCGATAGCTACAGAGGAGAACGTGAGTAGGATGAGCAGATAAATTATGTCCTTACAAAGAAGACTATAGACCTCTGAACTCAAGATGGCCAAAGTAGAGCAAGAAAAGAAAGCACTACAAGAGGAGGTCAGACAATTTCAAACCAGGGATACCCCTGCTAATGAAATATCATTCACTATATAGGGAGAGCTAGTCACTTTGGAGGCCTTCATGAAACAGGTCTATGAAGAAATGTTAACCATAAAACAAATAGTAGCACCTCTACTAAAGGCACAGACTGAAACTAAAAGGAGAAACAAACAGGTAAAGGAAGCCTCTACTGCATTGGACAAGATATTGGAGTGGTCTACCAGGTATCCACAAGCCTCAGCCATGTTTCCTATAAAAGATTGGATTGCCACCCAGAATGAAAAATTTCAAATTTGGATAAAGGTACAATCCAAGGAAAAGCTCATCAAGGATCTGGAGAAAGTAATGTCCGCATATGAACATTTTATTAGCAGCATCGACTCACTGGCCGAGGTACACCACATCCCTTCTCTGGGTGCACTTGGAGAAGAGAAAACATGGGAAGAAGTATCCAAATATATCCAAACATTTTTAGAGCCCATGAGTCAAGTAGCCGCCTTGTAAGACCTGTCGGCATCAAGAGAAAGCATGGTTCAATTCATTGTGTCACCAGTCCAGATATACACTAAACTGGCCTCCTTATCGAATCATATCACAGTCAAGATGTTAGGTCCCTATATTACTAGTATAGTCCCTTATTGTTGTTAGTGTAACCCACTTATTGTCCCTTATTGTTATTATTTTACCCTTGTAACCCCCATATTGTTATTTGTGCCCTTAAATTATTATTGTTAGGTCGGCTAGGATTACATTGTGGCCCCACTAGGATTACATTGTAGCCCCATGGGCTCCTATATATAGAAAGGAGGTTTTGTAATTTGAATCATCCAAGAATTTTTCATTCATGTAATGTATTGGAGGTTTCCCCCTCGAAGTGGCTTGTTTCTAAGGCGTTGATATCTCTTTCCTTCTATTTTTGGAGCTAGTTTCTCAACATTTGGTATCAGAGCTTTGAGATTCTAGGGTTTTGCTACTCCAAACAGGTCAAAGTGGCATTTTCGCTATAAATTTGTTTCTATGAAGGTTCAAAATCTGAAATAGTTAGAGTGTGAAGCCAACATCTTGAGGAACATCATCGCAACATTTCAGAGCTTGGTTCGCAATATTTTCGGAGATATGATCTATGCAAGTTAAGTCATTTTTCAAGCTCTTGAATTTAACCTAGATAGGTCATCGTGGTATTTTCGTAATAATTTTTTTTCTATGAAGGTTAAGAGTGTGAAGCCACAATCCTGAGGAGCATTGTCGCAAAATTTTAGATATTGGTTCACAATATTTTCAGACATATGATTTGTAGAAGTTAGGGCTTTTTGAGGCTTTTGAATTTCATCTCAAAGAGGTGAGCATGGAAAAATATTCATAGCTCTCTCTCTAAGAATCGGATTGAAATGATGTAAAAATTGGTCACAATTACACGAATTGTAGTTTTTTTTCTATCAATTTCAAAGCCAAAGGAGGAAACAGTGACACATGGCAAGTCGTACAAGTTCTCTCTACTAAACTAGTCCAAAATTAGGTCAGTGTGGGAGATTGGACATAACTTTGCCTTGAAGAATCCAAATCAGATCACACCTATGGAATTTGAAAGAAGCTTCAAAGGGATACTATAAGGCTTAATTTCAGATATTTAGGATCCAAAATTATAGATATAATTCAATTTCAATATCAAGATCCTCAAAAGAAAGTAAAAGGTGTGTATTTTTTTTTTCTGAATTTTATAAGTCTTGTTTGAAGAATCAAGCTGAATTGATTCCAAGGGAATATTGTAGAATAGATATTAGTATTGTATTCTAAAATGGCCCCTAAAAAAAATTCAACACCCATTAAGCCTTTGAAAGCTCTTATGACTCATGAAGATGAAAGAATGGCAACATGACATATCAAAATTACAGAGCAAGTCATGACAAATTTCGCTCTCGCAAAAAGCAACAAAAAATGACATGGAAGTTTTCAAGAAAGGTGTGGAAACTAATATGGAGGGTTTGAAGAAAGATGTGGAATTTAAGATGGATGTTTCGAATAATGGCATGGAATCTAAGATAGATGGCATGGAAGCTAGCATGGAATCTAAGATGGATGGCATGGAATCTAAGATGGATGACATGGAAGCTAAAATGGAAAACATGAAGAATGATCTAAAAGAAAACATGGAAGGTTTGACAAAGTTGATACAAGAAATGTTTCCTAATGGTGAAAAGATAGTAGAGGAAACTCATGATGAGAACAAAATAAATGTTAATCGTGATTTCATAAACTCTAATGTTGGTAGGAAGAACCACCATATTCCAAAAATGGATATGAGGAAGTTTGATGGAAAGGATCCTGTAACATGGATACTACAGATGGAGCAATATTTTGATCTCCATAACGTGCAAAACACACAAAAAGGTACGCATTGCAACTTTACATTTAGAACAAAATACATTTGTATGGTATCGATGGCTTTGTTCCCGTAAAAAAATTGTCACTTGGTCAATTTTTACGGAGGAAATGATAGCACATTATGAGGATACAAAGGGCAACACCTTCTTTACCCAATTGATAAATCTCAAACAAAAGGGTTTAGTGGGGCAGCACATTGAGGACTTCCAAAAATTGAATATAAGGGTAACTGATCTTACAGAGGAACACAGGATTGATCTCTTCCTAGGCACTTTAAAGGATAACATCCAACATGAAGTTCCCGTTTTGGAACCTGATTCATTGGAGAAGGCATTCGGGTTGGCAAGAAAAGTTGAATGTAAAATTATGGCGACAAGGAAGCCTACCACTCAATTCTATAAAGAAGGAAGTGTTGCTACGCCTAGATTTCCACAACCTACAAGGTTGACACCACAACAATTGGAAGAAAAAGGAGAAAAAGGGCTTTGCTATAGTTGTGATAGAAAATACACTAAAGGTCATAAGTGTGCTGAGAAGAAATTATTTTACATAGATTGTGAAGAGGAAGAAGAAAATGAACAAGAAGAGGATATACACCAGGAACCAACCCTAGAAGAGGAAGAAATGAGTCTGACCATATCGTGTAATGCATTGGCGGGAATTACCACTCCTCAAACTCTCAATATAGAAGGACATATCAAGAAGAAAAAGGTAATAGTGTTGATTGATTCAGGTAGTACCCATAATTTTATTCATTGTAAGGTAGCCAAGGAATTGAATTGTTTCCTATACCCGGCACCAGAATGTCAAGTGATGGTTGCAAATGGAGGAACTATAAATTGCTCTGGAAAATGCCATAATATCAAGCTAACCATGGGGGAATATGTATTGAATAGTCCAATTCTTTCCATTCCTATGGGAGGTGTTGATGTTGTACTAGGAGTACAATGGTTACAATCTTTAGGGATGGTAGCTTTTAATTTTCAAGAACTTTTCTTGAAATTTTTTTCAGAAGGAAAGGAAGTCGAATTACGGGGTATTGCGGGGAAGCCAGGAAGGATAATAAGCTCTAATGTCATGACAAAGCTTCTAAAGAAAGAACAGCGAGGCGTAATTGCACAATTATGCTCAATAGAAGTTCCAACATCAAAATCATCTATTTTTGCAGATCTCCAACAAGTCTTGGACAATCATTCCAAGGTGTTTGAAACTCCCAAAGGACTCCCACCTATTCATGATCATGATCATGCTATTCATTTGAATCCAGGAAGTGTTCCTCCAAACATCAGGCCTTATAGATATCCTTACTTCCAAAAGAGCGAAATTGAACGTATGATTGCAGAAATGTTAGAGGCGGGTATAATTCAACCTAGTCGAAGTTCTTTCTCTGCTCCTGTAGTATTGGTACACAAGAAGGATGGATCATGGCGAATGTGTCCGGATTATAGGGAGCTCAATAAGCTCACCATTAAAAATAAATTTCCCATTCCTGTGATTGATGAATTATTGGATGAATTACATGGAGCAATTTATTTTACCAAGTTGGATCTTCGTTCAGGATATCATCAAATTAGAATGAAGGCTGAAGATATTCTGAAAACAACATTTCGAACTCATGAGGGTCATTATGAATTTTTGGTCATGCCTTTTGGCCTTACCAATGCACCTTCTACATTTTAAGGGTTGATGAATTCCATTTTCAAAACCTTCCTTAGAAAATTTGTGCTAGTATTTTTTGATGATATACTAATCTACAACAGGTCTTGGAAGGATCATGTTCAACATGTTGACAGGGTGCTCAAACTATTGCAGGATAAACAATTATATGCAAAAACATCCAAATGTTTCTTTGGAGTACAAGAGGTGGAATATCTGGGTCATATTGTATCTCACGAGGGTGTTAAAGTAGACCCTAACAAAATTAAAGCCATTAAGGAATGGAAAGTCCTCACAACCATAAAGCAGTTGCGAGGATTTCTCGGGTTAACAGGGTATTATCGCAAGTTTGTTAAGAATTATGGGAGAATAGCAGCACCTCTAAGAACATTATTGAAGAAAGATGCATTTTCATGGACTCCTGAAGCAACTAAGGCCTTTGAACGTCTTAAAGAGGCAATGTGCCTAGCACCGGTCTTAGCTACACCAGACTTCACAAAAACCTTCATTGTGGAATGTGATGCCTCAGGAAATGGAATTGGTGCAGTTTTAATGCAGGAAGGAAGACCCATTGCTTTTGAAAGTCGTCCAATCAAAGGAAAGTATTTACAGAAACCTATTTATGAGAAGGAAATGTTAGCAATACTGCATGCACTAAAGAAACGGTGAACTTACCTAATGGGAAGACACTTCAAGGTAAAAACTGATCATGAAAGTCTTAAACACTTTTTGGAACAAAGACTATCTTCAGAAGAGCAGCAAAAATGGGTCACAAAGATGTTGGGTTATGACTTTGAAATAATCTACAAAAAAGGAAAGCTTAATGTTGTTGCAGATGCACTCTCAAGAAAGAATGAAGAGGTGGAAGCATTGCTTTGTGCCATTTCTATTATCCAGCCAGATTGGATAACCAAAGCAAGAGATGAATGGAAGAAGGACAAAGATGTATGGACACTCATTCAAAAGTTGCGGCAAGATCCTAGTACATCTGATACATTTAGTTGGAAAAATGATTCCTTATGGTACAAAGATCGCTTATATCTTTGTAAGAATTCCCAACTAAAACAAAAGATTCTTCTGGAATTGCACACTTCTCCTTTAGGAGGACACTCAGGATTTTTAAAAACTTACCACAGGGTGAAAAAAGAATTTTTTTGGGATGGCCTTAAATCTGATATTCAAAAGTTTGTGGCGGAATGTTTGGTTTGCCAACAGAATAAAGTGGAAACAATTAAGACCCCAGGACTTCTACAACCTTTATCCATTCCAGGTCAACGTTGGGAGGAGATTTCAATGGATTTTATCACAGGTTTACCTAAGTCCGAAGGAAAGAGTGTCATCATGGTGGTAGTTGGTAGACTTACCAAGTATGCACACTTTTGTGCATTATCTCATCCATTTAAAGCAAGTACAGTTGCTACTACATTTATGGACAGAATTCAAAAGCTACATGGAAGCCCAAGGGTTATTGTGAGCGGCAGAGATCCCATTTTTACTGGAAATTTTTGGACGGAGTTATTTTCTTGTTTGGGTACTCAATTAGCTCATAGCTCATCTTATCATCCTCAATCTGATGGTCAAACTGAGATAGTAAATAAATGTTTGGAAGGATATCTTCGTTGTTTTGTATCTGATAAACAAACACAATGGCTCAAGTGGTTACCTCTTGCTGAATGGTGGTATAACACTTCCTTCCATACTGCAGCAAAAATGACCCCATTTATGGCACTTTATGGATATCATCCACCATCCATCACATCATCTTTAAGGGAAAATTCGAAGGTTCAAGCAGTGGAAGATCACATTGAGCATCAGCAAGAAGTTCTCCAACTCTTAAAGGATAACATGAATTTGGCACAAAATCGAATGAAACAACAGGCAGATCAACATCGCAGCGAGAGAAGTTTTGATGTAGGAGATTGGGTATTTTTACGGCTAAAACCATATAAACAAATGTCCTTCAAGCAAGCTAAGAAGGATAATAAATTATCACCAAAGTACTATGTTCCTTACAAAGTGTTGCAAAATATTGGTACTATGGCATACAAATTGGATTTTCTTGCTTCTTCACGAGTGCATCCAATTTTCCATGTTTCATGCTTAAACAAGGTTATAGGTGAAAATCTTCCAGTTCAAACAATATTTCCAGAACTTGATGAGGAAGGAAAAATCATATTGAAACTTCCCTCAAAGAGCAGCAACAGATAAATGTCTTGAGCCTCGCAATCACCCAACTACTTCCATGATCAAGTTACATATAGCAGCAAGTAGAGAGGGTCGTAGGTCATGATAGCTAAAGGGTCGCAGGTTGTAGCCACAACCAAGGTCGCAAGATGCAATTTCCCTCAAGTCGCAAAGTAGGCCAACGGTCAGGAAGGAGAAAATTCAGGGACACCCAAGGGTCAATTTGTTTTTATAAATACTCCCTTCCGGGAATTGTAAAATATCCTTTTCAAGGACTCCAAAGGAGAAGATAATTGCATAGCATTGAATGCACTCTTGAATACAAGCACTTGTTTGATTCCACTCTTGGATCTGATGGGAGTTAACGTGTTAAAATTGTGAATATTTTTTGTCTTATGTATCTGATATCTTACTGATTAAATCATCTGCGTTTTCCACTTATATCATTTATGCATTCATCTCACTAAATGTTATTAATGATGTTAAGTTGTTTATCTCATCTTTGGAAACCGCTCAAGGAAGTGAAGGGTGCTCTAACCATAAAGAATTGTTTCTTTCGTGGTTCGAACAACTTTTTACAAGCATGACCCTGATGATGTGTTGCTAACAGTACTTCGTTGGCATCAGGTTGTTGGGTGCTAAAAGGTGCCTTTTAAAACTCCTATTTATCCCACATTAATTATCAACCCGGGAAAGTCATCTTATTTCATGAGTGTGCACAATATGTGCACGCTATAATCCCAGAGAGTAATGTTTCTTAAAATTTAGTATAGATCTTTCAAATACAATAATAAATGGGTTCTTTTAATAAATCCCACTTGCAACTAAAGGAAACTCAATGATCTAAAACTAAATAATTCATTCAGAAAAGTAACAAAAATTATCAGTCGAGGATACAGTAGAAATAACTCATTCCTCTTTTAACTGATGTAAACTAATCAAGCATAAATAAGATCCTCAATCTGAGAGCTTTGACAGCAATAGCCAATGTTCTTTACAGTTTTTGATCTCACACACAACACACTGAATAACCAATTGGAAATGGAAATGAATTAAATAATTAATGCTACTGCAACTGATGGAAATGAGATAATTATGGTAACTGTAAGGATGCTAAAAGGAAAAACTAAATGATTGCAGAAAGTAAATGAGCAGTAACTCTATATAATAGAAATAGACAGCAACGCTTATGCGACTGCAATAAACAACAAAACTAAGTTACTAAAATGAACAACGAAGCTCTGTAATTAGAATGAGCAACACAACAATATATTTGCAAAAAGAAATGATCTTGTTACGAGGGAAAATAACAACAACGCAATTCAATTGCAAAAAGTAATCATTAAACAAACCACACTAGCAGATATCAGGAATAAGGCAAACCACACGGTATGGTACACGAACGGCAAGTAGATCCACCAGGAGTCGGGCCCTTAGCCACCGATGAATACTATCGGATTACTTCAGGAGATGTGAAGGAAATGCAACTGTTTTTATATATTCATTATTGCATAATCGTTACAGCAAGTTCATGCTCTGCTTCAATAGTGAGAGTCGATGATCAAAGTTAAAATTTCAATAGTAATTCTCCCATTCCTCCTATCCTATCCTATCTATCTCTAATCTAATAATACATATAATTCTCTCTCTAATCATCCATCATGAATCCCCATAATAACCCCCTTCTCTGATCTCTGTTCTGATTTAAATACACATCGAGAAAAGAGAAGTTACAACCGATATGATTAAAAATGATTCCTATTAAAAAATTGGATTTCTCACAACCAATTGATCAACAAGATCATATCTGAAATATCCTTCCATAAATCATTTAATAGAAGAAGGTCAAATTTGGTATTGCAACTGGAAGAATTTGGAAAACAGCCACAACAACGAATCTCGGAAAATCATCCTCATAGAACCTTCTGTTTCTCTCAATACAGGGGGAATTTTGGCAAAATTGTCTTTGATAAAGTTAACTTAGTCCGTTCTGGACAAAACCCATGTTTTGGATTTTCCAGATTCTTCTCCATTTTTCCCAATACATCTAATGCAAAATTGTCGCTTCTTATTCCAACGAATTTCTGAATTGGCATATTTAATGATGAGCTGGAGATCAAATCTGCAATCTGCAAAATATATTGGAGGCTAAAATGGTGAGTGATGCTACAACAAATTTATTAATAAACCATAATTGGTAAAATCATGCATAATCATCAATTAATTAAAAATAAAGGAGAAGAAATAATATTTATCCATAAGAGCATAAATAATTATAAAATGGAATTATATGATAATTATGATAAATGACATGGTAAAGAAGAGTAGAAATGGATGAAATAGGTGTTAAAAAGTAATAATAATAATAACATATTAGCGGCCCAACACATGATTTCCAACTCATCTTGCTATTCATAGTGTTTTATGTTCGCTGAGACTCATCGACCATTTTCATTGTATCATCCAGATAGACGTGTGTTCATAGGTCAGTAGAGCTCATTCGTGTCCAAGAAAATGAGTATTCAGTGGTAGCCAGACCCACACCCCGGACGGGATCACTATCACAAACAGTTTAGAGTCTAATTGGGACTTTATACTGGGGAGATCCCTTACTGTTGGCCAGACATATTTTCACGTCAATAGGTTCATCAATATGTGATGAGTTCAGTATGTTATTTAGTGATTATTTTAGTAGTGCGGTGATTCATATTCATATCCAGTCTTTTAATATTTGTACGCAAGACTTCTTAATGGAAATCACATATTTACATGGATATTCTTTAGAACAATCATATATATATATATTATTACATGTTACTTATCAGGGTTTGTAGTGGTAGTAGTTGGTTTCAGTGATGGTTAATAGTGTATGTCATGGTATATTGATAAGTGGCTATGCATTGAAGTTTCTGATCTATTTTCGTTTATTTTAATTTAGTTGTAGAAGTTGCATTGGTTCATTGTAATTCACTGATAGATTAAATTAGTTCAATAATTAATTGAATTGATTCAACATCTGGTTATGTATTTTTCTCAGTAATATGTGATGGTTTTATAGTGTAATTGAATAATTTATTCAGTGGTATAGAGATGAATATTTATTTTTCAGTGTATTGAGATATGTACGTATATATGTTTTAGGGAAAGTGCATAAATACATGGGTATGAGTTACAACAATATAGTATACATTCTGACATATGGTTGATCAGTGATTTCAGTGATAAGATCTGGTTGCAGTGATGAAAAATATGTGGTATGGTATTATGATGAATGTGTATACACTGATATAGGCCGGTTTGGTTTTTTGAGATTAATTTAGTTCAATGATTGACTTAGTGATTCATATTGTTGAATGATTAAGTGATTTCATAAAGTGTTTGGTTCCAGTATTTCTATTTGAAATTGGGTTTAAATGATGGTAGTGGGTCTATTATGAGAATTTCATGAAACATTTCCTACATGTTTAATGGCTTGGTTTAGGTTGATCCATTATGAAAATTATGAAACATGGTCCACGAAGGTATTGAGGGTTGGATTATTCAGTGGCGAAATCGAAGATTCCTTCTAGTGACAGCTCATAAATATAACCAGGGGGTTGTAGGTCCCTTACGGTGGGCTTCGATAAACAAGATAAGGGGGTTGGATCTCCCTTCTAGTGGGTGCTAGAGAATGAGAGAGGGTTCTAGCCTTATGAAAGAGGGTTCCTGCATGTTGATATGAGTCCATGCTAGTTCAATATTGTAAGGTGTTCTCTTTATAATAAAAGACGATGACATAGATGACAATAGATGTGGTTTTCTCGCACATTCAAATTCCACATAAAAATGGATGTGTTCATGTGTGAGTATGTTTTTCTTATATGTGATGCTGTATTATGTTCTTATCGCACATGTTTACTAATTCATTAAGATATAAAGAAGTACTAATACACTTGTTCAAGTTAAAGAGACGGTGAATTAGTGAAAAATTTAGGTAACTAGATATACACTACTTGTCTTCATTACATTCATGTACATATCCTAGTTTACTTCATTATAGTTGTGTACATATTTTAAGTGATATTTTAAAATAATGATTCACCCTCCCCCTCTAAAATTTTTTCCCAACAATGGGTATCATATCCAGTCACTTATATTGAATCTTAATCGCTTGAAGTGGATTACAGATGATGGGAAAGAAGAAAAAGAAGAAAGAAACTCAAAGGAAGAAGAAAACTCAAATAAAATGTGATAGTGAATATTTTCCATTAGAGGAAATTTGAGCCTAAAAGTGGTCTCCTAAGGAAAAATAATAAAATAATAGTTAAAATAATAAAATAAGAGTTGTGAATTTTGGAGGGAAAAAAATAAAAATACTTGTTTTAATTATATTTCGGCTTATCTCTTTATAGTTTTACTCAAATTTCAATTTTATACACTCAATAGATGTGAAATTGAATTCTACATCTGACGAGTACCCATGATGTTTACTTTTGAAAATACCCACATTGATAAAAATTGCATATACATTAAAAAATGTGTTGAAACAAACTTTTCTTATGTATCTGCAATTTTGATCAAGGTTGTTTTTCTCAAAAGTATGCATAATGGGAACTCGTTGAATATGGAATTTAATTTTGCATCTTATGAGTGCCTAAACATGAAATTTGAGTAAACCTATAAGGATATAAGCCAAAAATACAATTAAAAAAAGTACTTCTTCATCTTTTCCCTCCAAAATATTTACATGTACCTCTTTTTAAATTTAATGAATTTTGTTTGGTTTACATATTATGAAATGGAAATTAAATGAAAATTTCGTGGGACTTTTAGGCACTAATAGATGGAAGAAAATATACAAGAATGTTGAATGTTTTATCTATCACAACTTTGGACATATTGCAGCCAACTACATAAGAGGAATGTTTCAATCTCAAGAAAATAGCCACTCTCATGAAGATCAACACACAGGCACAAAATATGGTTTTATGGATATTATTTCTCTTGCAACTCATTTGAACATAATACTACGGATTGCAAGTCTAGTATGCGGAGTAGAGCTAGGAGATGGGATAAGTTCTAGTACATGGGTAGAAAGTACAAGAAGATCTCAAGGAAGAAGGAACCTTAGTCATAAATGCAGGGAATATATACCCTACAAGAGTCCACTGGTTCTTAAAGCTTACTTCTCAGAGTGACTGGAGAAATGATGTGAGGTATATGACCTCATAAGAGCATAAGATGATTATCAGGTCATTAGGATCTATGATGTTTAATCGCAAGGGGAGAAATACATATGTTGTTTTGATGATGATTCCCATGGTTGTTTTGATATTCATGTTTCTTATATTACTAAAAGTCCATCTAATATAGTAACAAAGAAAAAACATATATTGTACAGGCTCAGGGGGAGCTATAGTTATAAAATATTCACTAGTTTACTTTCTGTATGAAAATATTATGAAGGATAGTCACATATATACACGAGTTCTGATCTAGATACTCACATATGTTTCTCAATGATGAAGAAACATTGGAACAGACAGAGGGAGAAGTTTTGATATGCTTTAGTTCGTTATTATTTGGCTTTCTTGTTCTAACATTTTTTAGTTGTTGTTAGTTGATGCTTATATACTACTTGGAAGTGTATTTATCATTATCCATTGTTGCAACATGACACAGTTTCTTGGTCCTATCAATGGCCTTACTTTACTAATGAATGAATTGGATGTCATTAGACCTAACAATAAATAGTTGGCGCATGTTTAGGGGGAGAATTTGCTAAAATAGTGCATTGTTTGCATTACAATTTCTTTAGAAATCATTGTTGCATTCTAGTGATCATGAAAAGTATATATAATTGGTGATGTGGCTCAAGACACATAAGTTGTTGAAGTTTCAGATATATCTCTTAAGTTGCACTTAGTAAATTTGATCCTACATAACACGGTTGATGTAGAAGATCTGCATACTATAGTTGACATCATATGTTGTTGTTGTTATTTCATGGGTTGATTATGGTCAAATATCAATGATTCTTATATGTTGCTTGAAGATATGCATATAAAATCTCAATAGTGTTTGCGATAAAATTTTTGATGCATATATATGATGATACATATGACATGGAAAGAGAATGTTGATCTTGTTGACATGAGATCAAGCAGATGGGTTAATTTCAAAGTCTTATGATTGGTTGATGATGAGGATGAGTTAATACATATTTTTGAAAGGGGTCTTTTGATGACTACTTGAGTTTCATATTGGTGAAATGGTTTTTGGTGTGATAATTATTATTGTATCAAGATAATGGGCCAAGAGAATGATCTTGTTGCAAGTTTCATGAAGAAATAGTTATTTATATACTACTGCTACAAATGTTGGATAATACTTGGAAACATGTCATATTTTGAAGATGTTGAAGAATGATGCTACAATTCCATATCTTAATTTATGATGATATGCTTTGTTCTCACTTACGTTGTTGATGTTGCATACTTGGTCATATTTTGTTCGTATTGAAGCTACATTATCTTATCTTTCATATTGATAATGATTTTTTGTTCATGTTGCTTCTATATATGGTGCAAATCCTACATGTTATATGATGGTTGTTGAAGACTATCTTGGTCTTGCTATATAGGTATTTGGTTTTGGTCATAAATGTCATATCTGTGTCTTGATGTAAAGGTCATGAAAAGACCCATGATGTAATCATTGTAATAATTAGTCATGTTTGGATAATTTAGGGTCAAGTCAATTATGTATTTAATCCCATTTTGGGAATATGATGTAATGTTGAGTCAAACATCTGACCCCATTGTGTTGGGTGATGTTCAATGTGTTAGCCATCCATAATTTTGAAATATTCAAAGATGGCTAAGATAGGTCTTTAGTCTTCAAGAAACAAATTTGAAGAAAATTTGTGAGTTCTTGAAGTCTACTGTGTTCAATATCCTTCATAAGACCCATATCATTGATGTCTTTGCTCAAAAATCCTCTAAGAAGCTTGCTGATATACAAGGATTGTTTCAAAAACCTCTTCTCCATCATTTCCCTCCTAAATTTCCCTTTTTCCCTTTATTATTCCTCCATTATCCTCTAAAAATCCCTCATGTAACCTTCATTCCCCCTGATAACCCTTTAAACCCTAAAAATCGTCTTTTTCTGGTTTTAAAACCTTTTTTTATCCTGTCAAAGCCCCGAAGAACCCTTCAAAAATATTTATTTTGGCCTAAAAACCATCTATTTTACATAAGGTCCTTAAGTGTTTTTTCCCTTAGCCCTAGCCCTCTTTCACCATATGACCCACCATTGTAACTGAGCGCTAAGCCCATCACTCATCGACACTTCACACTTACCCACGTCAAAGTTCTCACCTCCCAGAACTATTTTCTGTCGATGGCTGATCCCCCAAGAAAATATCCACCGTTAATCCTGTTTAATATCTAATGGCTCTCGCTCCATCGGCACATCGCAATCGCTCCCCCCACATCTCTTCCTCCCGAATGTCTAGATTTTTGATGTGGGCAACCCCAATTTAATCACACCCATCCATTCCCCCTTATCTAACGGCCCACATTACCCCAGCATTTCAACCTTGCCCTCTTCATTCTCCTTCATTTTTTGATCTCAGACGTTGATCTCCAACGATCGAACGATACTTATTTCATTGCAATTTCGCCATCCACATCGACCCCTCCATCCACCATTCCCTTTATTCTTTCCCCCACTCTTAATCTAGGTTGTCGATCCTAATCATCCAACGTCTCCCACTTAACATGGCCATTTTTCAAGCCTATCAACTTATTTCGCTCCGCAACAAAGTAGCTTACGTCGGCTACCCATTCCCACCACTTTTCCACCACACATCTTTCCTCCTATCGCGCTCATCTATAGTCGTTGATGTGGACTACCCAAATCAAATGATCAAAACTCCTTTTCACACCCGTTCTAACCCAATTTCTCCACCATGCAGCTTCTGCATGAAATTAGTGGTTTTTTGGGGTACACGCGTCACCCACCCACCTGTACCACGTCCGCCTATCCCTTTACCGCTTACCTCCCAAATCTCATGCGAATACCACCCTAGATTTCCACGAAACTGCCCATCATATTTCCATGCAATATTTAAATTTAAACCCTAATTTTCACCTCCGCCATGGTTTTACTTCGATTTCTGCATTTGCACTTCCTTTGAAAACTCTCCTCCGCACACGTCGGAGCCTTCTGAAGCATCTTAACCAACAACATAGGTTTTATTGTTTTGCAGGTTTTCAAGGCGGTTTTGGGCCACAAAGGTTCCCACAATCATGAAATGGTGACAAAAGGATGAGGATGTCGATCCCAGGCCTAATACCTACAGAAAAGGGACAAAAGGGGTTATAATCAACGTTTTTACTAATGAATCATGATCATTTGCCTCTGTAATCAAACCCTCCAAACAGCCACCTGTACGAGAAGAAGAATCGATGAAAGAGTATCAGAAAATAGAGATTATAGAAAGGACAAAGCAGAGAAGATAAACACAGCAGGAAGATCAAATATAAATCATTCAGCCAGGAAAAATCACAAGACAGAATGCCTTGTGCACGTCAGAGAAAAGAAGTTAATTCAGTCAGAATGTCTGACTCCCACCATGATTTTTGTTTTACCTACGAAGGACAAAACTTGTAGTTACTACAAACAGAGACATTTCAACCGTCAGAGTATTTATTGTGAAAGTATGGGAAAGCCTCAAAGCCCACTGTTTCACTTAACTTGTCCCAGAGCCTAAACAGAACTATTACAATCAGAAGATATCTCAAAAAGCACACACTTCAGAGTTATTACCAGCTTACCAGATATGCCTCAAAGTCAACAAAAACTACTGAATGGTATAAAAAGTTAATGTAATGTTTATTGAGCAGAGTGAAGCATTCGATGCACTTCTCCTCTATCTTAATTGATCATTAAGATCATCTCTTCCACCACTCCTCCTCATTCACCTATAAGTACTCATTGAAGATTCATTGTAAGGGTTGGAAAGTTATTGATTGTTTGAACTATTATTAAGTGGAAGTAGCTAAGCAGTCGTAATATAGTAGGCTGGGAAGAGAAGTATTGGACTGTAGAAAGCCATTGGACTTAAAGCATGTGACTGGTCAGGCACATCAAATAAACAAGCAGATTCACAAGATCCTGGTCTATATTATTGGTGATGTTTTTCTTACTGTAATTTTCATTCTCCTTATGTTTCCATACTGTCCATTTTCTCTTATAAAGAACAGAAAATTTAGAGTAGGATTTACTGCAAAGTACCCTATTTCTACCTGATAAGCTTTATCTCTATGTTTTCTTCTAATTTTTTCTTTAGGAATGATTTCAATCGAGTATAACTAGTCAATGAATGTTGGTGAGACCATGTGTTGCTGAGTATAACTTGAGATGTTGTTCTCGAATGATCTTTTCACTGCATTCTAAGTAGATTCCTAGTCAAGGAAGTTTATGGTTAGCCCTGTCCCTTGTTTATCCTTAGACAGTTTTTTTGAAGGTTTCCCTTGAAGAGTATGCCGAAAGTAGGATAGGTTCAAAGTACTTACTTGATCTTAGGCTACTTTTTATGTTTATCTTAAATGTTTTCTAGTTTCTGAAGGTAGTCAAGAGGATTACTGGATTGTTTTCTTAGAAGTTGGCTTTAGCAGGAGTTTTCCCAGAGAATTCTATCATTTTCCCTATATTTTCTTTTGTAGTGAAGTTAATAGATTCTTAATTGGTTATTAGTTTTTCTTCTTTCACCACACTTCTTAATGTTTCATACCACAAACTCAACTTAAAGAGATCTTTTGATATAGATGACTTGCCCTATTGAAACTCTTGAATAGTTGTTCTGCAATTAAACCCTTTTATGACTCCATAGCCCAATGGATTGGCACTTTTTCTTGACCTATATTCCCATGCTGAAACATCCTTCTACTTATTTCCTCCTTCACTCCACATGACCTTCTCAATCAATGATCTCCAACCAAAAACAAACAAATCCCTTGTTCTTCATAACTAGCCTAATATCATATCATGAGCCTATAAGCATATCATTCTAAAACACATATAGAGATATCCCTCTCCGAGTCTGGGAGGGCTAGATCCTAGGATTCCAAAGTGGTTTTAATGTTGCCTTGTCATTTTGTATGCCAATCTGCCAAATCACAGGACCCCAACATAATGGCAACTCCACTAGGGAAATTCTGATTGAATTACATATTATACATCCTTAAGACCTCAAAAGACCCAAAAACCTCCTTATATTGGTATTAAATTGCTGATGGTGGACAACAACTCATCTCAAAATTTTTGAAATCTTCCACCTGGCGACTCGACAACTCCCAAAATACCAAATGACTCTACTAGTAGAAGACTTTGAACTGGTTGAATAGACACAGTGACCTCTTTTCTTATTTACAAACATGATTCTAAGGATACAACGAAGATATGCCCCAATGAGTAGAGATCATATCCCTGGGTTCCCACATAAGATGCCCCAGGTGTTTTGGGATGATAACCTTCCTATTTTTCAAGGTGAAAAGTTTGATGACCCATTGTTACATCTCATCAAATTTCATACACATGTATGGAAGATAAAGACTGAATGGCATGAAGACAGGCTTATGAAAATGTTCATGTTAACATTAGAAGGAAATACAAGGGTTTGGTATGAATGGTTAGAACCTAAGAGCTTGTTTTATTTAATATACATGCACCAAGTATTTTATGAAAATATAGAGATAACCCTTCATCTTTATCATGGACTACAAATTGTTGTGATCAATCTCAGAACATCATACAATACCTTTTAGATATTGATGAGGATTTTGTTAATATGCATCCTGAAGATCTATTAACATCCATTCAAGAACTTCATATGCATCCTAACTATCACAAGAACCTAGATGAATCATGTGAGGAAGAAATCAATCAAGGAATAAAAGAGATTCCTCAAGATATCCTTGCAAGCATAAATAATGATTCATCATCCCTTCTAGGTGAGGCTCAAGAAGACATCCAACCTCAAATTCAATCTTCACAAGAGAAAGAGGGTTGTTGTAATTATGCTCCAAGAAAAACAAAAACATATTCCCCTTTGACAGAAGAATAAATTGATCAAATTATAAACAAACACCCAGCCTATGAAACTTTTTATAATACAAACACTCTTTCCCATTCACCTAATGAACTTCGTTGTAAAAATTTAGAAATTTCCCTTGTAGATTGGAATAAAGAAAGACCTGCTGGTAATCTAGTATGTTTGATTGGTGACATTAATTACATTAATGATTTTCCTAATTTTGATCTGTCTGATGATGATGTTCTACAAGCAGAAGTTGATCTTGGAGGACCTTCATTAGTAGATTTGTGGGAGGAAGATCAGTTCCACCAACTCCGAGAAAGTAATGAGCCAAAGTAGGATATTTATGATACTAATGAAGAAAGCTTTAAAAATGTAGAAGAGGGTGAAGAATATCTGAATCTTTGCTTTTCTTCATTACAACTCATCAGTAACAGTCTTCATGTGATTGGGAATCAATGATCTTTCAGCTCAAAGGTTGAGGAGAAAAACAATGAAGAAATTATTGAGCCAGTTGAAATTAAAGAACCTTCTCCTGAAAGGGTTGAGGTAATCAAAGAAACCCCTACTCAAGAATATAGTGACATATTCACCTAGCTCAGTCCACTGAATCAAAATACCCAGAGACTACAAGAGGACAACACTACCAAATATGATGAGCCCTCCTGTTCAGATCACAATGAAGATGAGGAAGATTTTCTTTCTCAAGAGAATATTTTTCTTGATCTAGTGGAAGAAAATATAACCCTTGTTGAAACTTACCTGTCAAATAATCCCAACCAAGTATTATTTCAAGACCCCTTCGCTCATTTTTTGAAGACTTTTGAAGAAGGGATAGATATTTTTAGGAGCAGTGTATCACCAAATGCAACAATTTTTTTTAGCACTGCTGCTAAAGAACAAGTGAGATGGGAGTGGCTCTGTTTGTCCGACATGCTCAAAGAGATGACAAAATATCAGTCATGGAACCATCTAATTGACTGGATGTATTGGAAAAGAGAATTTATCAGTTAAAAATGTAAATATTTTAGAGTTAGATTAGGGTAGGTAGGAATGTCAATAAAGCTCAGCCTGTGAGAATTTAGTTTTTTTTTTTCCTTTGAAAGGAAAATTGAAAAAATACAAAAACAATAGAAAAGAAAAAGAGGGCAGATTAGAAAAAGAAGAAAGGTACAAGCCCATACCAAAAAAGAAAGAGAGTCTGAAAGTGTGCAATCTTAAATGACACTACCAAAAGAAGCGTTGCTGTTTAGTCATATAGCCTAATCATGACTAGATAGATTTCAATTTACTGTTGATAGGTTAGTGAATCAGATTAGCCAAACAATTTAATCTTGGCTTATCAATAGACTAGATTAGGATAGAAAAGAATGGTTCAAACATGCTCAAAATCTGAACCAAAGAATCAAAAGAAAAGATGGCTCTAACAAGCTCAAAACTTGAGCCAAGGAAAGGAAAAAGAATAGTTCTAGCACGCTGAAAAATTGAACCAGAAGAAGAAGAAGAAGACAGCTCAAATAGATCAAAATCAAAACTGAAAAAGAAAGGAAGGACTCTCATTGTTTTTAGAACTTAAGCCTTCCAAGCTTTGTTTTAATTTTCTCCAAATAAATGTCTATGTGCAGTTTTTTTTGATGCCATAGCCATCACAACAAATCAGACACCTTAAACCTGGTTTGACTGTGTTTTCAATTTCGGTTTTAGAATATAGTGAATGCAGATATGTCAGACAGTTTAATCCTGGCAGATAGTAGATTAGGTAGAGGATTTTTTAGTTCAACTGTCTAAACTGAACTCATGGAAGTTATAAGGATAGATTTATATTAGTTTCCTTCTTTCAATAAAATAATAAAATTTTGATGTCAAAAATTTTGCAATTCCAAGTGCACCTTATGTAGAAAAAATGTTAGGAAAGTAGGTTATGTAGGTAGTTGTCTGGGAAGAAATTGATTTGTTATGATGTAATGTTGATCATATTTTCAAGAAGCATGATCAAATAAGAAATAGGATTGTCAAAGTGTTGGACATTGATCTACATTCCAGAGATAAATTTTTGAGGTTCTTGACACCTTCACGGAGCTGCCATCCCCAAGTGGAGCCACTATTAGCCATCCACAATTTTGACATATTCAAAGATGGCTAAAACAGGTCTTTAGCCTTCAAGAAACAAATTTGAAGCAAATCAGTGAGTTCTTCAAGTCTACTATGTTAAATATCCTTCATATGACCCATCTCATTGATGTCTTCACTCAAAAATCCTCAAAGAAGCTTGCTGATATATAAGGACTGTTTCAAACACCTCTTATCCATCATTTCCCTCTTAAAATTCCATTTTCCCCTTTATTATTCCTCCATTATCCTCTAAAAATCCCTCATTTAACCTTCATTCCCCCTGATAACCCTTTAAAACCATAAAAATCATATTTTTCTGGTTTTAAAACCTTTTTTTATCCTGTCGAAACCCTGAAGAACCCTTCAAAAATCTTTATTTTGGCCCAAAAACCCTATGTTTTACATTAGGGCCTTAATTGTTTTTGCCCTTAGCCCTAGCCCTCTTTCACCATATGACCCACCACTGTTACTGAGCACTAAGCCCATCGCTCATTGGCACTTCGCACTTCGCCACGTCCAAGTTCTCACCTCTCGGAACTCTTTTCTACCGATGGCCGATCCCCCGAGCAAATCTCCATCGTTGATCCTATTTAAGATCTAATGGCTCTTTCTCCATCGGCACATCAGAATCGCTCCCCCCCACATCTCTTCCTCCCATCTGTTTGGATTCCTTATGTGTGTGGCCCTGATTTAATCATAATTGCCCATTCCCCCTTATCGAACAACCCCCATTATCCCCACATTTCAACCCTTCCCTCTTCATTCTCCTTCATCATCCAATATTATACGTTGATATCCAATGATCATATGGTCCTTATTTCATTACAAATTCGCCATCCACATTGACCCCTCCATCTGCCATCCCCTTTATTCTTTCCCCCACTCTTAATATGGGTCGACGATCCTAATCATCCAACGACTCCCACTTAACATGGCCGTTTTTCCAGCCGATCAACCTATTTCGCTCCGCGACAAAGTAGCTTATCTCGGCTACCTGGTCCCACCACTTTTCCACCACATATGTTTCCTCCTATCATGCTCATCTACAACTGTTTATCTGGACTTCCTAGATCAAATGATTGAAACTCCTTTTCGTACCCATTCTCACCCAATTGCTCCACCATGCAGATTCTACATGAAATTAATGGTTTTGTAGGGGACACGCGTCACCCACCCACCTGTATCGTGTCTGCCCTTCCCTTTACCACTTACCACCCAAATCTCATGCGAATACCACCTTTTTTTCCTGCGAAACTGCCCATCATATTTCCACACCATATTTAAATTTAAACCCTGATTTTCGCCTCCGCCATGGTTTTACCTTCCATCACTGCATTCACACTTCCTTTGCAAACGCTCCTGCACTCATGCCTAAGCCTTCTGGAGTAGCTTAACTGACAACGCAGTTTTTCTTTAACAGGTTTTATGGTTTTGCAGGTTTTCAATGGCGGTTTTGAGCCACAAAGGTTCCCACACTCATGAAATGGTGACGAAAGGCCGAGGATGACGATCCCAAGCCTAATACGTGTAGAAAAGGGACAAAATGGGTTATAATCAAGGTTTTGACTAATGAATCATGATCATTGGCCTCTGTAATCAAACCCTCCAAGAAGCCACCTATACGAGAAGCAGAATCGATGAAAGAGTATCAGAAAATAGAGATTATAGAAAGGACAAAGAAGAGAAGATAAACACAGTAGGAATATCAAATATAAATCAGTCGGACAGGACAAATCACAAGACATAAGGCCTCGTGCACATCATATCAAAGCATTTAATTCAGTCAGAATGTCTGACTGCCATCATGATCTGCTTTTTACCTACCAAGGACAAAACTGGTAGTTACTACAAATAGAGACATTTGAACTATCCGAGTAGTTATTGTGAAAGTATGGGAAAGCCTCAAAGCCCACTCTTTCACTTAACTTGTCCCAAAATCCTAAACAGAACTACTACATTCAGAATATATCTCCAAAACCACACACTTTGGAGTTATTACCAGCCTACCAAATATGCCTCAAAGTCAACAAAAACCACTGAATGGTCTAAACAGTTAATGCAATGTTTATTGAGCATAGTGAAGCATTCGATGCACTTCTCCTCTATCTTAATTGATCATTAAGATCGTCTCTTCCACCACTCCTCCTCATTCACCTATAAGTACTCATTGAAGATTCATTGTAAGGGTTAGAAAGTTATTGATTGTTTGAGCTGTTATTAAGTGGAAGTAGCTAAGTAGTTATAATATAGTAGGCTGGGAAGAGAAGTATTGGACTGTATAAAGCCATTGGACTTAAAGTATGTGACTGGTCTTCCACATCAAATAAACAAGCAGATTCACAGGATCCTGGTCTATATTATTGATGATTTTTTTCTTACTGTAATTGTTATTCTCCTTATGTTTCCATACTGTCCATTTTCTCTGATAAAGAACAACAAATTTAGAGTAGTATTTACTGCAAAGTACCCTATTTTTACGTGATAAGATTTATCTCTATGTTTCTTCTAATTATTTCTTTGGGAATGATCTCAATAGGGTATAACTAGTCAAGGAATGGTGGTGAGCCCATGTCTTGCTGAGTAGAACTTGAGATGTCGTTCTCGAATGCTATTTTCACTGCATGCTAAGTAGAGTCCTAATCAAGGAATTTTATGGTTAGACTTGTCCCTTGCTTATTCTTAAACAACTGTTTTGAACGTTTCCCTTGAAAAGTATGCTGAAAGTAGGATAGGTTCAAATTCCTTACTTGATCTTAGGCTACTTTTGATGTTTATCTTAAATGTTTTCTACTTTCTAAAGGTAGTCAAGAGTATTACTAGATTGTTGTCTTAGAAGTTGGCTTTAGTAGGAGTTCTCCCAGAGAATTCTATGGTTTGCCCTGTCCTTTGGCTTGTTCCCAAATCAGTCACTTTGAAAGGCTTTTCTTGTGCAGTGAAGTTAATAGATTCTTAATTGGTTATTAGTTTTTCTTATTTCACCACAATTCTTAATGTTTCATAACACAAACTCAACTTAAAGAGATCTTTTGATATAGATGACTTGCCCTATGGAAACCCTTGAATAGTTTTTGTACAAGTAAACCCTTTTATGACTCCATAGCCCAATGGATTCGCACTTTTTATTGACCTATCTTCCCATGCTGAAACATCCTTCTACTTATTTACTCCTTCCGTCCACATGATCTTCTTGTTGGGTATGTGTTATATTATTTCCACGACTAATATCTCCCCCCCTTTGCACTAGGCGCAACGAGAGGGTGAAAGGGGGTCTGTAGCCCCCCCTGTCGGGGTCTAGAGCAGCGCCTCGACGAAAATTTTTTGGTCCTTAATTTCCGGTGGGAAGTTCGTGCCCATGGTTTTGTGCATGGTTTTGCACATGGTTTTGGGGTACGACGGTTTTCGGCCCCTAGTATCTTTGTAGATCCATTCAAGGGAACTACAGTTATTTTCTAATCCAAGATTAATGGATTAGGGTTTATGTATGCTTCGGCATGTATATATATGTGTTGTAACACTAAAAGGAATATATTGAAAAATCAAGCTGGTCGTCCCAATTTGGGATCCAGGGGAAAATCTCTGCATTTATCTGTTTTATGTTTTATGCTCTCACTATTTTTTATTTTCTATTGTAATATTCATGTGTAGATAGCTTTTGTTCAGGGTTAAAACCTACATTTGGTATCAGAGTTGTTTCGAATTCAAGGGGACACCTTTTCTACTGAGGTTTTTTTTTTTGCTCAGGCCTAAGGTAGACCATGTTTAGTGGGAGATCTGCGAGATCGATTCTTGCGGTGAAAGAAGATGGCGAGCGTCAGAAAGATAGAGATCAAGAAATTTAATGATCAAAGTTTTGAGTTGTGGAAGCTAAATATGGAGGATTTGTTGGTGGATAAAGATCAGTGGATCGCGGTAGATCCAGGTACTAAACCAATGGAAATGTCAGATGAAGACTGGAAGAAACTAGATTGTAAGGCTAAGAGCACAATGCGGTTGTGTGTCTCAGATTTATTATTTTTGAATGTATCTAGGGAAGCTACGATGAAGAGTTTTTCGGAAAAACTTGGGACTTTGTACCAATCTAAGTCTTTAGTGAATAAGTTGTTCCTGCGGAAAAAGATATATAACCTGAGGATGAAGGATGGAGACTCGGTGACAGAGCATCTAAACGCCTTCAACACTATGGTAAGTCAGCTATCATCTGTTGATATTAAAATCTCAGATGAAGATAAGTGCATCATTTTGTTGTGTTCTCTACCAGACTCATGGAACATTATAGTTATTACAATAGGTAGCAATACAACTACCTTGAATTTTGATGACATTGTCTCAGCCTTGTTGTCGGAGGAAATGAGACAGATAAATATGGAGGGCCAGAAAGGAGATGCCTTATCTGTACGAGGATGGTCCCAAAACATAAACAAGAATAAGGTTTCGAGTGGGAGATCCAAATCTAGAGGGAGATCTAAATCTCTAGGAAAGTTTGTAAAGGTATGTTGGAAATGTGGAAAGGAAGGGCACTATGAAAGGGAGTGCAGATCTAAAGCTCCTGAGAAAGGAAAGGGATATGATGATGCTCCTTACGGCAGGAAAAAAACCACCTCGGATGAAGGTGGGGATGTGTATTTGGCTTCTTCTTCAAATACACATGTAGATCATGAGTCATGGTTATTTGACTCAGGTGCATCCTTTCACTTCACTCTCCATCGGGAGTGGTTCTGCGAGTATGAGAAATATGATGGTGGTGATTTCTTCCTAGGGGATGATAGGAAGGCTAGAATCGTTGGACATGGAAAGGTCATTCTAAAGCTACAAGGTGGAAGGATTAGAACACTTCCTGGTGTTCTGCATATTCCTGCATTGGCCAGAAATATGATTTCTATAAGCAAGATGGATGATGCAGGTGTAAAAATAGTGTTCAAGAAAGATGCCTGCAAGATGGTTCGGGGAGAAATGGTATTAATATGGGGAGTTCGGGTGGATGGTTTGAAGAAATGAGATATCAACCTTATAAATAATCCACTTCGAGGGGGGCAACCTCCAATACATTACATAAATGAAAAATTCTTGGATTATACAATTTACAAAACCTCCTTTCTATATATAGGAGTCCATGGGGCCATAATGTAATCCTAGTGGGCCACAATGTAATCCTAGCCGACCTAACAATAATAATTTAAGGGCACAATAATAACAAAATGGGGGTTACAAGGGTACAATAATAACAATAAGGGGGGCTACACTAACATAATAAGGGGCTACACTATTATTATAGGGACTTAACATGCCCCTCTCCTTCAAACAAGTGTTGTCCTCAACGCTTGATTATTTCTTGATGCTTCTGTATAAAATTCTCATCCTCCCATGTGAAATATTTTACCGGAAAGTTCTTCCACTTGCTGAGATACTCTGAAATTGATCGTACTTGTCGATTTCTTGTTTCTATGACTGCTTCATAACTTCTTTCGATGTGATGTTGATCTTCCTGTTGTTTCATTAGATTTTGCACCAAAGTTGGGTTATCCTTTGAGAGTTGGAGAACTTGTTGTTGATGCTCACTGTGATCTTCCACTAATTTATCATCCATATTAGCTATTATTTTATCCTTCAAACCATCCAACTTAGCCTCCATTTCTGCTTTTAAACCATCTATTTCATCTTCGATTTCTCTTCGTAAGATCGAAACTTGTTGCACTTGGTACCGTAATTTTGATATCTCATACTGCAATTCTTCCTCTTCATGCATCATTGTATAGATTTATGAGGGCTTAATGGTTATGGAATTATTTTTTTGGAGGCATTATATAACCCAATGCTGATAAATATTCTTCAATATGCCCTTGGAATCACTTGAAACTTCTTTTTCAAACAAACGTTATGCAATTTTAAAAAATAAATACACACCTTTTTCTTGCTTTGAGGAGCTCGATATTGAAATTGTATTATCTATGTGATTGCAGATCTTAAATATCTGAAATTAAGCACTAAAGTAGCCTCTGAATTCTCTTTTGAATGCCACAGGTCTGACCTGATTTGGATTCTCCAAGACAAAGTTGTGTCCAATCTCCCACAATGACCTAATTATGGACTGGTTTAGTAGAGCGAATTTGTACGACTTGCCACGTGTCACTGTTTCGTCCTTTGTATCTGAAATTGATAGCCAAGAAACTTCAATCTGTGTACTTGCGACCAATTTTTATGGCACTTCAATCCGATGCCCAGAGAGAGAGTTATTGAACTTTTCCCACGATCACCTCTTTGAGATGCAATTCAAGAGCCTGAAAAAGCACTACCTTCCACAGATCATATCTCCAACAATATTGCGAACCAAGATCTGAAATTTTTTGACAACTTTCCTCCAGATTTCAGCTTTGCACCATACGAATTTCAGATTCTGAACCTTCGTAGAGACAAATTTATAGCGAAAATTCCACGATGACCTTTTTAGGAGCTTGAACAAATACCTAACTTCCACAGATGATATCTCCGAAAATATTGCGAACCAAGCTCTGAAATTTTTAGAAAATCTTCCTCGGGATTTCAGCTTCGCACCCTAAAAATTTCAGCTTCTGAAACTTCGTAGAAAAAAAGTTATAGCGAAAATGCCACGATGACCTGTTTGGAGCAGCGAAACCCTAGAATCCAAAGCTCCGATACCAAATGTTGTGTAACCAGCTCCAAAAATAGAAGAAAAGAGATATGAACGCCTTAGAAATAAGCCACTTCGAGGGGGAAACCTCCAATACATTACATAAATGAACAATTCTTGGATTATGCAATTTACAAAACCTCCTTTCTATATATAGGAGTCCATGGGGCCATAATGTAATCCTAGTGGGCCACAATGTAATCCTAGCCGACCTAACAATAATAATGTAAGGGCACAATAATAACAATATGGGGGTTACAGGGGTACAATATTAACAATAAGGGGGGCTACACTAACATAATAAGGGGCTACACTATTAATATAGGGACTTAACAAACTTTGTCCAAGCTACAAAGTAGCACTTTTATTGATAGATTATGAGTTTTTTGGTTCCTGAAAGTGGAGTGGAAAGCCTAGCTGTCTCTGGAGAAAAGACCATGTTATGGCATCAAAGGCTTGGACATATTGGAGAGAAGGGCCTTGGGATACTGCATAGAAATGGTATGGTAGAAGGTATGTCTAATTTCTCTCTGGATTTCGATTTCTGTGAACATTGTGTATATGGGAAGCAGAATCGGGTGAGTTTTCCTTCTCGTGCTAAGAGGGCAAACAAGATATTAGAACTTGTGCACAGTGATGTGTTTGGGCCTGTGTCAGTTCCATCACTGGGAAAGTATGTGTACTATGTTTCATTCATAGATGACTTCTCAAGGAATACATGGATATATTTCTTGAGGAAGAAATCTGAAGTCTTTGACAAATTTAAAGAATTTAAGGCTCTGGTGGAAAACCAGACAGAGAAGAAGATAAAGGCATTGAGAACAGATAATGGTGGGGAGTTCTGCAAGAAGGAATTTGAAGAGTTCTGTAAGAAGTGTGGTATAGCACGGCAGAAGACTACTCCATACACACCTCAGCAAAATGGAGTTGCAAAAAGAATGAATAGAACACTGATGGAAAAGGCAAGAAGCATGCTCAGTGGTACTAGGTTAGGACAAGAATTCTGGGCAGAGGCAGTGGAGACTGCATGTTACTTAGTTAACAGATCACCTTCATCAGCGTTGGAGGATAAGACCCCACATGAGGTATGGAATGGTAAGAAACCCTCTCTTTCACATCTAAGGGTATTTGGATGTGATGCATATGTACATGTTCCAAAGAAGAAAATGACCAAGTTGGATAATAAATCTGAAAGGTGCATCTTTATTGGGTATAAGGATGGTTTAAAAGGTTACAAGCTTTGGAACCCGGAAACAAGGAAGGTTGTGTACATCCGAGATGTGGTGTTTAGAGAGGTGAAAGATGTTGTTAAACATGAAGTCATACCAAAGGAACCTGAGAAGATAGAGTTTGAGCTAAAGGAGTATGAATCAGACTCTACAGCAGAAGAAGATTCAGAAGAGGAAGAGCCACAAACTCCAGCTTTGAGAAGATCAGTTTGAGAAAGAAGGCAACCAGAAAGGTATAGTCCATCTGCTTTCTGTTCAGGTTTTGCCTTAACTATAACTAATGATGATCCCAGAACTGTCAGGGAGGCAGTAGATTCAGAGGATGGAAAACTCTGGAAGGAGGCCATGGTTGATGAAATGGCATCCTTGCACAAAAATGAGGCATGGGATCTGGTGGAGTTGCCGGCTAGAAGGAAGCCCATCGGGAGAAAATGGGTGTTTAAAAAGAAGATGAATGTAGAAGGCAAGGTGGAGAAATACAAAGCTCGGTTGGTAGCAAAAGGTTATTCCCAGGTGCCGGGAATTGATTTTGGTGATATTTTTTTCTCCTGTTGCCAAAGTTACTTCTATTAGATTACTTTTATCTGTTGCTGCTGCATTTGATTTTGAAATAGAAAAGATGGATGTGAAGACATCATTTCTTCACGGGGATCTAGAAGAGGAGATCTACATGAAGCAACCTGAAGGCTTTATGGTGAAGGGTAAGAAAGAATTGGTATGTAGGTTGAAGAAGTCTCTGTATGGGTTAAAACAGTCACCAAGGATGTGGTATCAGAAATTTGATACCTATATACGGGGACTTGGCTTCACCAGAAGCAAGGAGGATCACTGTGTTTATTTTAAATTAATTGGTGACCGTGTTATTTATTTGGTCTTGTATGTGGATGATATGTTGTTGATTGGAAATGACAAGAAATTATCCAAGATTTGAAGACCCAACTGTTCTCCAAATTCGACATGAAGGATCTGGGTGTTGCAAACTATATTTTGGGCATGGAAATTAAGAGAGATCGGGCAAAGAGGAAGCTCTGGTTAAACCAGAGGAAGTATGTCGAGACTATATTGCATAGGTTCAATATGCAGGATAGTAAACCGGTGAATGTTCCTATTCCTGTAGGTGTAAAGCTGTCTGCTGAACAGTGTCCCAAGACACAAGAAGAAGAGGAGTATATGTTCCGTGTTCCATATGCAAGTGTAGTGGGTAGCCTGATGTATGCAATGGTCTGTACTAGACCAGACATTGCACATGCAGTGGGAGTATTGAGCAGGTTTATGTCAAACCCAGGGAAGGAGCATTGGACAGCAGTGAAGCGGGTTTTCAAATATTTATGTGGCACTAGTGATTATGGCTTGTGCTACCAGGGAAGACCAGGATTGGAAAGAATGTTGGACATTCATGGTTTTGTTGATGCAGACTGGGCTGGAGATCTGGACCAAAGAAGATCTACAAGTGGGTATGTGTTTAGCCTATTTGGAGGTGCAGTCAGTTGGATGAGTAAAAGACAGTCTGTAGTGGCCTTTCAACTACAGACGCAGAATACATAGAAGCCACTCATGCAAGCAAGGAAGCAGTTTGGTTGCAGAGATTGTGTTCAAGTATGGGGTTGGTACAACAAGCTATAAGGATATATTGTGATAGCCAAAGTGCAATTTTCTTGGCTAAGAACCCTGCTTATCATTCAAAGACAAAGCACATTGATGTTCAATATCACTTTGTTAGAGATATGGTTGAGGCTAAAAGGGTGTTGCTGGTAAAGGTGGACACTTTGAAGAATGTTGCAGATGCATTGACGAAGTCTGTGAACACTCAAAAGTTCTCTTGGTGTAGAGAAACAATGGGTGTTGAAGAATTGGCCCAATGACTAAGCTCTCCTGTGGCCCCCTGTGGAAAGAAAACAACAAGTGGGAGAATGTTGGGTATGTGTTATATTCTTTCCACGAGAGGTAGTCACCCGCACGGGGGGTAAGAAGGGGGGCGATAGCCCCACCCTTTGCGCTGGGTCGTAAGTCATAGGAGGGGGCGGTGAGCCCCACACAGTGGGGACCGGGCGGTGCCCGGCGAAAAATTGTTTGGTCCTTAGTTTCCAGTGGGCGGTCCGCACCCATGGTTTTGTGCATGGTTTTGCACATGGTTTTGGCGTACGATGGTTTTCAGCCCCTAGTATTTTTGTAGATCCAGTCAAGGGAACTACAGTTATGTTCTAATCTAGGGTTAATGGATTAGGGTTTATGTATGCTTCGGCATGTCTATATATGTGTTTTAACACTAAAAGGAATATAATGAAAAATCAAGCTGGTTGTCCCAATTGGGATCCAAGGGAAAATCTCTGTGTTTATCTATTTTATGTTTTATGCTATTGCTATTGTTTATTTTCTGTTATAATATTTGTGTGTATATAATTTCTATTCAGGGGTAAAACCTACAGTTCTCAATTAATGATCCCCAACCAAAAACAAACAAATCCCTTGTGCTTCATAACTAGCCTAGTATCATATCATGAGCCTATAAGAATATCATTCTAAAACACATATAGAGAGATCCCTCTCCGAATCCAGGAGGGCTAGATCCTAGGATTCCAAATTGGTTTTGATTTTGCCTTGTCATTTGGTATGCCAATCTACCAAATCAAAGGACCCCAACACAATGCAAGCATGAGTCCTTGGTGATATGAAAGGTCATATTTGGTTAATTCATAAAATCTTGTACTTATTTAAATATCTTCTAGAATATTTAGCATGTGCTGAGGGAGAGCATGGTCAGTATACAATGTCCATATTCAACAAATCAAATATACGATGATCTTCTATATATAGGGAGAAAGACGCCTTCCTTCAACATTGGTCAACCCTTTTCCCTTGATGTCAAAGGGGGAGAGTAACTTGGTGTTTGAAAATATTGATGCTTATCTTGATGTGTTTTACATGTATTTACAGGTCGTGGTGATAAAAAAAAAAAAGTGGTTGCCATCAAGTTCAAAAGGGGATATTGTTGGAATTATGACTAATGAGTTGTCCTTGAAGGAAACCTACTTGTTAAATATGTCAACATGATCGTAGCAGGATGAGTATAAAATCTATTTTAGATGTGACAGAGAGATTGGAAAAAGGAATATCAGTTTAGATAGAGAGGAATGATGAAGGTAAAGTTTGAGGAAGTATACACGGGTTTTGTGAAGCAAATTCGCGTACACACACAAGTATTTGAAGAAAAGTCATGTACAGGCTCCGTACCATGGTATTCTAAATACCAAGAGTCTTTACGATGCGATTGACCCATACTATTGATCACGACAACAGATATTTGATCTAGTCGAAGAATTCAATCAGCATTAATAATGGATTGGCTTAAGGTATTGGCCATGGCCTAAGCTATATAAGGAGATGGAGATCAAAGTTTTAAGTGTGTATGTAATGGGTTATTGATGTTTTGTTTCATTTGATATAATTTTGCACCAGGGAGTATGATGATGGATCAGATCTAATAGATTTGAAATAAGTACACATTGAATAATATTCTTATGGGTTGATACTTCTATGACAATGATGTTATGATGTGTGCTGAGTTTTGGGTTTTACTAATGTTCTATTGTGCAGTAAAGGTATGAATCATGGGTTATAGGTCTGTACATAAGTTTTCTTCAAAAATACCACGTACATACACAGATTCACTTATGGGGAGTGGCATATATATATTTTTCAGTATGGACAGATCTGTATGCGGGTGTCAAGTATGAAAGGTGCACACAGACACATAAGTTATTCATACGATTTTTGTATATCTGCTAGGGTTTGTAGTATGAGATGATGATTATGGTTGATTTATTTTGTAACGTTGGCTATTGGCTTATAATGATGTCTCTTTCATTTTAATCTATTTGTGACAGTTATACTTGAGTTGAGTGGTCTATGGAATGATATGTTGACTAAATATGACACTGCCATGTGATGATATGCATGTGGTTCACCAATTTGTGATGATTTTAGTATGTGATTTAGTGATTTTTTAAGTAGTGCAATGATTTAGATTAAGGGTTCAGTCTTTTAAGATATATAAGTAGGACTGCTTAAGGAAAAGCGTGTATATACACATATTTTATTCATAATAGTAGTTTATATATTCTAAAAAAGTTATTAATAAAGGTTTGCAGTGGAAAAAATTGGTTTCAGTGATGGTTAAAAGTGTATGGCTTGGTATATTGATAAGAATATATGCATTGAAGTCTCTGATATGTTCTAGGTTTAGTTTGATTTATTTACGCAGGTTGCATTGGTTGATTGACATTTAGAGATTGATTCAGTTAGTTCGATAATTAAATGAATTTATTCAACATCTGGTTATGTATTTCCCTCAGTAATATGTGATGGTTTCAAAGTGTGATTTAGTGATTGATTCAATGGTATAAAGATGAAGTTTCAGTTTTCATTCCATTGAGATAAGTACGTATATATTCTTTAGGGAATGGGCATACATAAGTGGGTATGACTCAAAAATATAGTAGCATATACATTCTGACATATGAGTGATGAATTTTTGCAATGTAAAGAACTGGTTTCAGTGATGAACAATATGTGGTTTTCTATTCTAATGAACTGGTATACAATAATATAAGTTGGTTTGGTTTTTTAAGAATAAGTTAGTTCAATGGTTGATTTAGTGATTCAGATATTTCAGTGATTAAGTGATTTGATACTTTGTTTGGTTTTGGTATTTTTATTTTGAATTTGTATTAAATTATGGTAGTCGGTCCAGTCTAAAAATTTGATGAAAAGTGGCCTACATGTTTGATTGTTTGGTTTAGGTGGATCCAATATGAAAATTATGAAATGTGGTCCACAAAGGTATTGAGGGTTGGAACCTTCAGTGTGGAAGTCAAAGCATCCTTCCTTTGGCAGTTGGTAAATATGACCAGGAGGTTGGAAGTCCCTTTTGGTGGGTGTCGATAAATGAGGTCAAGGGCTTGGATCCCCCTTCTAGTAGGTGTTAGAGAACGGGAGAAGATTGTATACTTTTGTAAGTGGGTGCTTGAGTGTCAGTATGAGGCTGAACCCATACAATATTCTAAGATGTTTTCTTTATAATAAAATATGATGAAAGAGATGTCAAAAATAGTAGTTTTCTCCCACATTAGGTTTCCACATAAAAATCCTGGTGTTCATGTATGATGATGGGTTGCTTATGTGTTATGGTTTATTGTGTTCTTGTTGCACATGGTTACTATTTAATTAATTTCTAAATAAGTATTAAGTAACCAGTTCAATTTAAACATATGATGAATTAGTTGAAAAGATAGTTAACTCAATATGCACTAATTGTACTCATTACGGTCGCATACATACGATGGTTTAATTAAGTTCACGTACAAAAATATGAATAATAAATTTAAAGGTTTAAGTGATTTTTTAAAATATTGATTTAACACCCCCTCGCCTCTCAGTATTTTTTCCAAGAAGCAATGAATAGGAAGTGGTACAATAAAACACTAATATATCCCAACATGGTGAGTAAGAGGACTTAGTTGGGAAAAGGAGAGAGATGAAGGCTCCCCTGATTGGATGGACATCCTTAGAGTTTTAAGAGACGAGCTTAGGAGCTACAAAGAAGAAAATGAAAATATTGATAGACACCATGAAAGACAGACAGAGGCAATAGGAGCTAAGAGCTAGCTAGGAAGGCACAAGTCCAAACCTAACCAATCAAATGTCCAAAAGAAAAAAATAGACACCAATGTTCGAAATATGTTGGCATTGATGTCAAAATGAGTGGACCAACTTAGGTGGTTGCAATTATATTGGTGATTAAGTATTTCGATAGATACTTATGTTCTAATCATTTTTTTCTTAGATAATCATCTCGGATGGTCATGAAAGTTACCTAGATGGATAGTGCCTAAAATGATAATTCCAATGGTGTGCTCAACTCTAAAAAATGTTTCTTGTTGTTCTGTAATTTTAATTCTTATTTAAATTACTTCCTAAAGTTATCGATCAAGGTTGGTGTACTTATGAAGTTTAAGTGCACAATATATGTTAGGAGATTTATTTTTTGATTAAAATATTGAATTTAAATGCATATTTTAAATCTAATCTATTCAATACTAACCCTCATCAAGTCTATGCACATGTTATGTCTATAAAAATTGGTCAAAGAGAAGGAATCTTAAAAGAAATCTATGTTATAAAAAACTAATATAAGATCAAGAATTGGAAATATATTCTATCAAGTAAAATGAAAAGGTTATGCTATTGAACTGGATTGAAAGACTATTCTATTTGAAAACATTGAAAACTTATTCTATTAAGCCAAATTAAAATTATATGCTAGTTGACTCAAAATAAATCTTATTATGCTTTGACTGAAAATGAAGCTATTCTGAGTAGTTTGAAATTAATTATATTCTAAGGACGCATAAGGAAATCTACTACAAAGTAGAACCGAAATCAACTTGAAAATAAGTGATATAAATTACAATTCTTGACAGATTACTAGTGTGGGATACTATGATTAGAACCAATCTCAACATTAACTTTTAAATATGAGACTAATCTATGAATTCGAACAAGAAACTGATGAGAGAAATGTTCTATTTTTACTTTTATTTTTGGTTTTAACTCAGTGCTCAACCTATTGTATTCAAATAAAAAATGAAATAAACCAAGCATAAAAAAACATGAAGTATCTTACTAGATGTTGGAATCACGATTGTCGTTTGACCCAAACCTGCAGGCATTAGTCTCTGCTACAATCACTAGAGTTAGGATCCATGAGAGGCGGTTACTCCATGTCAAAAAACACACGGGGAGAATTGAACCCAATGTCCAACATCTCCCCCCCAACCTGAGCCAGGTAAGTTTCGAACTAAAAACCTGTCGCTCTGATACTACTTGTTGGAATCAAGATTTTCGTTAGACCAAAACCCATGGGCGTTAGTCTCCGCTACAATCGAAAGTGTTAGGATCCACAAGAGGTGGTTAGTCCATGTTGTGAAACACACGGGGAGAGTTGAACACAGTGTCCAAAACTGGAAATGGAAAACAAATTAAAATGGTTACTCATAAAAGAACACAATTAAAATAACTATATAGTCTCAGAACTATTCACGAAGGCCTGCTTTTCAGCATGAGTGAAGTTCAAACTTAGATCAATAAATAAAATCACCAACACATGTCTAATATTGTTAAGTGCAGGGTAATTTTATTATTAAAATCAAATTCTTGAATGATAACAAAAGTTACAAACTAGATCAATCTACCATGTATTTGATTTCAAATCAATTTATAATATCTCTAAACTAACTACTTCAATGAAATACACGCCAAGAAACTGGTTCTTTGATTGAAAATTAAATGTTATAATTGAAATAGGAAATATGTTTCTCATGATTTTCTACAAGAATAGAAAATCATGAGAAAATTCCATATCAACACAACATCAACTTTAAATCTAAGTCTTGCTTGCTTGATTCAACACTCATTTGGCGATGAAAATACTTTCCTTTAAATTTTATGTAAGGATATATTTTTATAACCAGATTTGACTTCTGATTTGACCAACCAAATTCTCAAGCGATGTGATCTTCCAGGTAGGCATGATAGGTTGATATCCATGTGCCCAACATTTAGCATCCATCCATGTATCATGTTCACCTTCAAGCTCACGGGAACCTCCTTAACCTTAGACTTAGCTACAAAAACACTAATTAGCTATGAAATATGCACTTTTTGGTAGCCATAGTAATGTTTAAATTAATTTCCAGAAAGAAATTATATATTACAAGATATGAATGAATGATACGTTATATTCTGATTGAGGATGACCTTTATGACCTTATGGCTAGTATATATAAAACAAATGTGTATGAAATGTATGAAGGAGAGGGAGAAAGGGTATCAAAATGAGGAAAATCCACGACCTCACATTCCCCCCACGCTGAGGATGTTTTATGCCCTCATGCATAAAAATTTCAATACTAGAGGAATTCCCTATAAATGAACTATTTATGATGCTTGGATTAATAAATCCATGTTTTCATATATGCACTTACTTTTACATTGAGTGACCATCTGATTTGAAAATGGAAGTACTTGAAAATGTGTGCAAGGTATCCATTTCCATTAAATTAAATGTGTGCAAAATTCTCCATGTCTGGCTGATTAAACAAAGTGTTTTTGGTAACTGTTTATCAATTTATGTGTGAGGAAAAGTTAATTTAATTTTCTGTTTAACATATTAAATTGAAAATGTACAGCAAGATAACTTCAGCATAACATGACACAAATGTTTGATGAGCAGTTCACCCCTCTTGGGCTACGTCTGCTGGATCAAGCCTCCCAAAATGAGCTTGTCCTCTTATATTAAAATGCTCCAAAATGCTAATAAAATTTTAAAGGTGCGTCAATCGGAAAATATGAATGCAAATATAGATTCAGAAGACATGAAAATGCTAAGAATGCCTTTCCATATTCACTAAACAATGAAGAATTACCATAAACAATGACTTCTTCAATAAGGCCCTGATGGCTCTTTGAACTCCTCTGAAGCTTTTCGGGCTATAGAATTCCTCAAAAATTTTTGAAACCTATTCCATTATCTTCATAAGGTTAAAAATAACTAAAAATGGTTTTTGGATCACCTCAAAAAGTGAGGTACAACTCCAGATAACTCCATTTCCCTAATGGCACTGACAGCGCTCCAGGCTTCCCTGTAGCTAAAATGGCTATATAACACCTCTAATACCTCTAGAACCTATGCTAATAGCTCTAAAATATTGATAATACCAGAAATCAAAAAAAAATTCGTCCAAAAAGATTCAGTAATCTGAACGTTATGACCAACTGAAGTTTTATCCAATCTGGCCGAAAGAAACTCCACTAAACTTGGGAGAACTGGAGATAAGCCCACTAACTATGGCAAACTCCACCCAGAATGGCACACTCCACCTAAAATTTTGGAACTTTTAGGTTTGAAGTTAAATTTTAGGTGGTGATGGTCACATGGACCAAGTACACCACTGCCAGCGGAACCGTTTGAGCCAACAGTGAACAAAACCGTGGCATTTAATTGTATGTCGATCCTCCACCATTATCCATGTGAATGCAACAACCCACATTAAAATTAAGTGACTTCACGTAACGGCTGGTGGCCTGCAGCCCAAGGTTCAGGCCTTGTGGTTCCATGTATAGGGGGCTGGCCCCCTTTCCGCCCCAACCTTACCTTTGATGAAATTTAAATACGCATTGTGACCTTTGCATATTAATAACTAAAGTGTGGGCAGGGCAGTCAGGCCTGTGGGCTGGTAGCCACCTAACACGGGGTTGAATCCTACCAACTAAAATAATTTTTCCCACTCCAAAAATCTGCAGTCTTGGGGCTATGTGGCGGCCTCCGGGCCTGCCACATGGCGAATACTGATTGATCCAAAACCAACAGTCATAAATATCCTCCAATGCGTGAATGGAAAATGTCGAACCATGATAGGTTGTTGAAGGAATATTCCATGGAATATTTTTTGGAATATTCTTTTTTAAATATTTTTTATTCAAAGTCAACCCTGGTCAAACTGGTCTTTTGCATGAAATTGTGAATTTTCAAACTTGGATAACTTTCACATACAGTGTCGGATTTGAGTGTTGTTCATGGCTACAGGATCATATTGACAAGGCCTATCCTATCGTTCTGGTTGCAAGTGGTTTTGAATGCTTTCAATTTTGAGCTTTTTACATAGCTCCGACTTGAGCTCTTGATCACACCTCCCAAATGAGAAGCTTTTGGACCCCAAAAGCTCACTGAAATGCTGAAAATGAACTATACAGTAAATGAGAGAATAAAAACATCCTCTTCTCTTCAGCCTACAAAAATTTTCCTGACTTGCCAACTGTCCTCATGGTGAATTTTTGCTGAATGAGCCATGTATTTGTGCCGAATCCCCACCAAGTTTTCTCGCCATACCAATCTGCCATTATGAAACCAGAAATGACCCTTGCCAAAATTTGTGCCCTCTTTGCTTGCATGCCTTTCCATCTCATGGAATCTGGCACTAATTTTCACCGACACTTCGTTCTCTGAACCAATCGACACCAGAGGCACCTTGTGCAACATACAACATCAACAAAAAGTTGACCTAAAATGTGTTATACAATTGAAACAACCATCAATGTAAAAAGTGTGCCCACAACCAACACAAGTCGACAAACATGTGTGACACAATCGACACAAGTCAATAAACAAAAAGATACATCTTGACAAACACGTGTATGTATCATGTACAATGAACTATATACAATTCGCTATTTACACATACAACCTATATGTACATGTGCAACTTCAACTCTTCTTTTCAAATACCAACAAGTACATCATCCCAAAAAACATGTGGGTGACTAAGAGCTAAACTAAAAGATATTGCTGCAATATAAGTGAGTATATTACTCATCTTTTACACCTCCATGGCGAAATTTTGCAACGACAAAGAAATTCCTTCAACTGAAACTACTTTTACATGCGATCTTGCATCAAATTTTCAACTGAAATACATGCATACAAAATCTGAAATTTGCATGTACAAAATGAGTCTGACTTACTACATTAATAAGTTAATCCACTTCCTACCAAGCCAACTCCATGGCGTCTTTTCCTGCTGCAACATTTCTTCATGTGAATCTTCTATTTCCACATTGATAATGGACTCCATAGATCCACTTGCACCACACTTGTTTTCCTCTAGCTGCATGTGCTTTGGACGATGAGTTGGATACAAGGTACAACAATGAGAGACATCATGTCCCTTCCTTTGAAAAAATGTGCAACTTTGAAACAGTTTCTATAAATTTTTCTTTACCTCTTCTGCTTCCTGTGTGCTTTCTTTCTCAACTAGCAACTTGAAGCAACATGGTTAAATCCACCACAAAATGTGCAACCAAACTTTCTTTCATTTGAACAAGAAAAATTATCATTCTTTTCTGAAACATAATAAAATTGATCATGTGAATAATTATACCTCTTATGCTGCATGGAATGTCCATGATTTTTAGTTTCGAAAGACGATGAACTAGTAGAGGAGACAACTTTCTTTTTCAGACTTACATCACAATTCCTGTCTTGAAAACTGTTTACATTTGCATGCTTGCCATAAGTGACATGTTTACCCTCTACTTGCTGCAATGATGGCTTAAAACAATTGCATTCATCCTTAAAACAATTTTGACATATGTGCATTTTAGAACTTGGAATAAAGGTTCTCTTTAAATTTTCATCACATGCATTCAAGGATTTGGATTCTTCGCCATTAAACTACTCATATCCAAGACCAACATTCTTGGGTCGCTCCACAACCGAAATATGGTCAACCATGCCTTGTGCATGCTTTCCCAAACCTTTTCCTTCATGATAGCCCATCTTAAACATTAATTTGGACCCTATACCCCTTGTATTTTTTTCAAAAGAACCAACACACTTTTCAATTGAGAAAATTGAAGACAAGTTTGAATGGTTTACCTCTTCCTCATGCTTGTTCTTGGACAAAGATTCTTGAGCTTGAAGGAGTTGTTTCTCCATGTCATGCAGTCTTTGGAGAATTTTTTCCTTCTCTTCCTTCATGGACAACAATTTTGCATGAAGCTTAACACTTTCTCTTTGATCCTCAATTAGAATCTGCACCATGTCCTTCACTTTAATGAATTCATTCTTCATGTCATCATTGAAGAATCTCGTGAAGGAGGAAACTTCAGTTATAGAAGAAGTTGACATTATGTAAATGGACAAATTTACAAAATTAACTTCCAAAGAAAATTTCTCAAATATTTCAAACAAATGACAAGATTTTAACCAAATGTCTTTACAGCCATACTCTTATTCAAGCAGCCATAAAACACAAACTCCAATAGCTTTTGTAGCAAACACTAATCAAGTGGGTTTTTTTTCCAAAGATAATCTTGAGGTACTTTGGGGTAAGGAAATAGCCTACAACTATTTTTCCCTTTCCAAGGCTTAGCTATCAACAACTATCTTTTCAACTCAAGCAAACTCAACAATCATCAATCTTGCAACCAATAAAACAGTCAATCTTTTACATTGTTTTAACACCTTTTGCACACAAAAAAATTCTCAGCCGAAGCTCAACCAAAGCTCTGATACCATATGATCTAAAAATGGAAGTACTTGAAAATGTGTGCAAGGTATCCATTTCCATTAAATTAAATGTGTGCAAAATTATCCATGTCTGGCTAATTAAACAAAGTGTTTTTGGTAACTGTTTATCAATTTATGTGTGAGGAAAAGTTAATTTGATTTTTTTTTAACATATTAAATCAGAAATGTACAGTAAGATAACTTCAGCGTAACATGACACAAATGTTTGATGAGCAGTTCACCCCTCCTGGACAACGTCTGTTGGATCAAGCATCTTAAAATGAGCTTGTCCTCTTGTATTAAAATGCTCCAAAATGCTAATACAAGTTTAAAGGTACCTCAATAGGCAAATATTAATGAAAATATAGATTCATAAGACATGAAAATGCTAATAATTCCTTTCCATATTCACTAAACAGTGAAGAATTACCATAAACAGTGACTTCTTCAATAAGGCTCTGATGGCCCTTTCAACTCCTCTGAAGCTTTTTGGGTGGTAGAAGTCTTAAATTTTTTTTGAAACCTCTTCCATTAGGTTCAGATGGTTGGAAATAGCTGAAAATGGTTTTTGGATCACTTCAAACAGTGAGGTACAACTCTAGATAACTCCATTTTCCTAATGGCCTTGGTGGCTCTCCAAGCTTCCCTGAAGCTAAAATGGCTATAGAATAGCTCTATTTCCTCTAGAACCTATCCCAATGGCTCTGGAATGCTGATAGTACCCAAAATAAAAAAACAATTCATCCAAGAAGGTTCAGTAATCTGAAAATTATGACCAACTGAAGTTTTGTCCAATATGGCCTAAAGAAACTCCACTAAACTTGGGAGAACTGGGGATAAGCCCGCTAACTATGGAAAAATCCACCCAGAATGGCACACTCTTCCTAAAACGTTGGAACTGTTAGGCTTGAAGTTAAATTTTAGGTGGTAATGGTCACATGGACCAACTACACCACCGCCGGCATAATCGTTTTAGCCAACGGTAAACAAAACTGTGGCATTTAATTGTATGCCAACCCTTCACTGTTATCCATGTGAATGCAACAACCTGCATTAAACTTAACCGACTTCATGTAACCACCGATGGTCTACCTCCCAAGGTTCAGGCCTTGTGGTTCCATGTATAGGGGGCTAGCCCCCTTTCTGCCCCTACCTTACGTTTGATGAAATTTAAATATGCATTGTGACCTTTGCATATTAAGAACTGAAGTGTGGGCAGGCCAATTGATTCTGAGGGCTGGTGGCCACCCGACATTGGGTCGAATCCTGCCAACTTCAATAATTTTTTCCACTCCAAAAATCTACAGTCTTGAGGCCACATGGCAGATACTGATTGGTCCAAAACCAACAGTCATAAAAATCCTCCAATGCGTGAATGACAAATGTCGAGCCACGATAGGTTGTTGAAGGAATATTCCATGCAATATTCTATGGAATATTATTTTTTTAATATTTTTTTATTCAAAGTCAACCCTGGTCAAACTGGTCTTTTGTATGAAATTGTGAATTTTCAAACTTGAATAACTTTCACATAAACTGTCAGATTTGAGTGTCGTTCATGGCTATAGGATCGTATCGATCAGGCCTATCCTGTAGTTCTATTTGCAAGTGGTTTTGAACACTCTAAATTTTGATCTTTTTCCATAGCTCGGACTTGAACTCCTGATGACCATCTAGGTTTCCTCATTAACATTTTTCTTTGCAGCCCCTTGATTTTATTCTTGAGAATCTCATTGTATTATTTAATTTTATTGTTCTTTTTATACCAATAACACATCTTCGAAAACATGGTATGATTCTGAGCTTTCAATATTTCATTATGTGACCTTAGTATCTCATTCTCATCATTGACATGTATGTTCAATACTTCTAACTCATAAATCCCATGATTCAGAGTATTAATAATGTATTTATGTATTTGAGAAGTAGTAGTAACCTCTGGAATATTCATAGGCACATCATTATATGAAGAGTTTTCAAAACATTAAGTTTCCATAATATAATTTACCTTCTTTGCACCTTTTTTCTAGAGTTTCCATGTAATCATATACTTTTTGTTGAGAAATATCAATCTCATGAGTCTTTCCTTGCTATACTTTGATAAAATTGAGATTTTTTTGTTTCTACAATATCAATATGGTATTCCTCACTTCAACACTTCGAAATTTGTTTGATCCTTCTTAACTTTTGTTCTAGCTCCAGCATTTCTTGCATATTTTTCCTATTATTTCCTTGTTTCTGCATTTTTTCTTGGTACTTCATTGTTATATTTGCATATTTTATTGTCTCTAGATTTTGATTACTTTGATTGGATTTATTTCTTCTAACATTTTGTTTATAATTTTTCTTCTTAAATTTTTCTAAAAACTGGCTAAGTAGAGCGTTATCCTTTGTTTCATTCAACAAGATTTCTATCTCCCTGGGTTCATTAGTTGTCAAACCATCTTCTTCTTCTAAGGTCGATACATGGTTAGGGTTTTGAAGTTCTCTACGTTGACTCCTCTTGGTATTTTTCATTTCTTTCTCTTCAAGTACCTCTATGAAATGATTTTTAACCAAAAAAAAAATTCCAATTATCTTTGATGTTTCTCAAGTGATCCTCTACAAAAAATTTCTCTAGCCCATGGTGGTACACAACACTGTCAATATTTATAGAGTCCCTTTGTATACTAAAGGCCATTTTCTTAAGGATCCTCATCAAAAAATATGGTATATTTAATTCTTTTCCTTTAAGAAAATGCATCAACAATGTGACATGGTAAATGATCATTGTGCCATATCTTCCTTCACACATCAAAAACTTATGAGGCACTATAAATAAGTTTCTCCATTTAGATTCTAATGTTGTGACTAAAATTCCTTTCTTAAAAAGGGAGATATACATACTTGGATTATGCAATAAGGTCTTACATTATCCATCCTTGAACTTTTGATTATTGAAGAAGATCTCACCATTTCATGGGAGCCTTGTTGCCTCTACTACAAATGATTCCACAATTATCAACCTTATATCTCCAATTTCAGCCTCCATGCCATTGAAAACCCAAGAAAATTCTATAGTGATCTCAACTTCACGTCCATCATTTTTTATAAAAAAATTGGAGACATCTTGTATTTTGCAACTAGACTCGTACTTGTAGATAGGCATTAATAATGCTCATTCCATTTGGCTCATAATGGACTATAAAACCCATTGTGTAGAGAAGTTTTGTCCTTGAATTACCTCCTTTAAAAAGGGTGGATGAAGGAATGAATGATTAAATGGATTGGTTTGACCGTGATCGGGATGGAGAGGAATAAATTAACAAGGAAATGGTTGATTCTGGGTAAAAATATACCTTTTACATTAATTATTTTCCATCATTTAAAAGATCCAATGTTACAAGACCATTATAATCTAGGAGTTTGAATCATATGTGATGGAAGAATTTTTTTACGTTATGGATATGAGTGATGAAATAGGATCATAAATAAGATCTCTTTATCGCATA